>VYZM01010060.1:241083-255316 GCA_013398915.1 Dromas ardeola | reverse complement strand
CGCCATCACCGGCCTTGGAAGCAGAAACGGCGTTAGGAGCGCTCAGCTCAGGCCGCACTTGGCCGGTTCCTCTGTGTTACTTTGCTCAGAGACACCTGACAGCCCGGCTGAGAACAGCCCTCGGCTGTGTGGCAGGTCACCAGAAGCGTTGGCTAGGATCGCACTGACTGGCTGCCACAGGTTCTGCTCCCTTCCCTCTCTCTACCCAGGTTTACTTCATCTTTGTTTTTCAAGAATATACGATGCTGCTTTGCTTTTGGCTCTTTCCGCACTGGTGGTAATCCCCAGCTTTTCCAGCAAAGGTTTCCTGTATAGTTCTACATGAAGGGTCGTGATCAATTAAATCTATTCTTTTTGTATACATCAGAAATTCCCATCTGTTCCCTGTAAGACTCAGTTTACTCAGCACGGTTTAGTTAGAGCAAGGCAGTGCTGTCTCACAGGCACATCTTTCAGCTAACTCCCATGTTTTAAGCATTTGTTGAAAAACATTGCACACTTGAGAGTGCCAAGTAATAGGCCTGTCGATAATGTGTTGGTAGGAAGAGGGAAACCTTGTGCTGATTTGAAATGTCTTTTCCCAGGACATTTGAAAAAAAAAAAAAAATTACAAGTAATTTCTGTATCTCTGTTTTCACACCCTTAATGAGGCAGAGTTAGACAAGGCAGGACTTGTTTACTTGAGACGTCGGTCATCTCTGAATTTGTGCTGCATCCCTCGGGTCCCTCCGCTGTGAGAGACTGCCGTGCTCCCGAGGCGGGCGCGAGGTGGGAGTCTCAGGAGAAAACCACTGGGAGGCTTTTAAATATTTTGGGTAAAACGGGGGCAAATGTCTAGGAGACACAAAGAATCTGCAGGAGACACACTGATCAGTAAAGTGCATGCATGTAGATACTTTTTTTTTTTAAGCCTTTATTTTTTTTTACATAAGAAAATAAGATCGTGATTACGCAGTAACGAAACCAAATGCTTGCAGAATCGGGGCAGGAGGAAGGGACCGCCATCCCGGAGGAGCCTGGTGCCTCTGCCCAGCCTGACGCTGCCGGAGCAGAAGAGAATCTCTCATTTAAGCACCAAGAAGTAGGTGGTCCAGCCGGCCAGCAGCAGCGCCCCAACCAGCACGGTGTAACTGAAGAGCACGAAGGCCAGCAGCTCCTTCAGCACCTTGAGGAAGTGAATGGCGAAGGATTCTGGCATGGTTCGCCCTGGCACGGCAGCAGGTAGGGTCTCTGGGGCTGGCTGCTTGCCGTCCTCCTCCCTGGGCTGTAAGCAAAGGGACAGGGTGAGTCTTTCTGAGCAAGGAGACTGCAGAGCTGACGGGGTGGGTCTGTTGTGGGGAGAAATGGCTGAGTTCAGGAGGGTTAATGGCCACCCGTCCTTCTAAGAAGAAGGTCGTTAGTGTCAGGTTGGACTTGTGTGTGCTTGTTCAGAGTCCTGTACAGGGGTGCCGAGCTGCGCAGTGTTAAAAAAGAGTCGGGATCTGATCAAAGTCTCCAAATCAGCACTGGTATCTAAGCAAATTAAAATATAGACACACAAGCAGTGGATACTGCTGTGTCAGTAAGGGCCAGAGGCTCTTACAGAGTCCAGCTGGCTCCTGGTATCTTTCCCTCTATGTCAGTGGCTGTGCATCCAGGAAGATTCACGTTCAGAGCGGCCGCTGATGGTGCATTACCAACAGTGTGTTCCGATCAAAGTGGTCAATTCCTCCAAGCAAGCCACCATTAATATTTAATGATATAATTGCATCTAATGGAGATACTGGCACAAACTGAGCCTTTTGTTTAAGAACGATGAAAACTGGGGCTCAAATATAAGTTTGCACAGGCAAATATTTATATCTCATGTTAAAAATAACCTTTAAATGTGAGACATGGGATAAGATGCTTTAGAATTTCCTCTTCTAGCAGTATTTTAAAGTCATACTTACACATCACATTAGAAGTGATTGCTCATTTGTTAGTTTAGTATAAAATCTGAACCCTTTCACAAAAGTTGTTGGCTCTTAAACTTAAAGCTGTGAAGACCCATCTAAAAAATTCTACAGTCTTTCCAATTTACATATTCTTTTTAATTTTGATCATAACTGTGCCTGATCAAAAAATACCCACGCTCTTGGTCAACTACATAAAAAGGAATTTAAACCCAGACTTAACATAAAGCTAATCTAAAAGGATTATTTCTCTTCTAAAGAGTCTAAAGCCTGCTGAAGTAAACTGAATTCCCATCGTACCACTTAGAATATTTTTTAAAGAACTCTTGTGATAAAGAGTTCACTTTTTGGTCTTACTAAAGAGTCCAGTCATATCATTCTAAGCTCAGGCACATGTATACATTATAGAAGCTATTGCATTTTAAAACCAGCCGTGGTTTCCCAGTTGTTCAAAGCATTGATGTTTTCTATTTGTAAACTTTATGTGATTTCTGGTTACCTAAAAAGATGTTGATAAAGAAATAAACTACTTACCCAGGCAGATGGTGGGCTGTACTTCATAAAGTTCCTATTTCTCTCACTAGTTTTGTTCTGCAGCTGTCCCTTGAATTTCTGGCTTCTAAGCGGTATGTGCTGTAGTTTGATCCCCTTCTGATCTGCTCGTCCGGGAGCCAGTAGTAATGAGGTTGTGTTTGCAGCCCACACGAGGACTAATGCACTAGGTGTGGTCAGGACCGATTATTATATGACATAGCGCCTTTGCGCTCTGTGCAGCACGGCAGTACAGAGCATGCCAAATAGCTCCCCTTCCCCAGAGTGTTTTGTCAACACTATTTTGTGAGTTTAAGCACCATGGCTTAGTGTTACCAGGTCAAACCCTGCATTTGTTTAAATGTGGGGGGGTGGTCTCTAACAACGTGTTGTATCATCTTGTACTTTTTATTTGGCAGTTATCTGGAAGGCTGTTGTGCCTCTTGCTCCATCGTCTGAGAGCCCTGTTCTTCTGTGGGCCACTTGGGGAGGAGGATGCTCACGTACAGCTGGGGATTGTCCCAGATCAGCAGCACATTACAGGATGGACCTGTGCAGACTGAATAGGGCTCTTCTTTTATCAGAAGAAAGTGTGCGCTGAAGACAGCTTAATCGCTGCTCTGTGACTAGTCCACTGCTCTAGCTTCACCCTTGCACACCCAAGAAGTCATCCCTACCTTTCAGAGAGCAAGAGTTACAACTCCTTTGCAGCAAGGGGGTAGAGGGAGGAGGGAGGTAAGCTATATATTTATTTTTAGCAAAACTGCTTTCCGATAATGTTATATGAAAAGTGAAATTCTTTTGGGGTGGAGGTTGGGTAATGTTTTTGGGGGTTTTTTTTTGCTTGTAAACCAGACAAATGCAGACAAGAGAGAGAAGGAAGAGTATGTACTGCAAATCAAATCTCTTACCTACAAAGATATTATGATGTAGAAAATGGCCCCTTAATTTAATTAGGCTCTCGTTATCAAATTATTACCCGCATGGTCAGCAAGGCCTTAGACAGAAGCAGAACATAATCAAGCTGCCCAGGAAGCCTGTTAAGTAGTAATTGCTCCTCCAGAGAATTGATCAACGTCAGGATGGCTTTTGTTGTTGTTGTTGTTGAATAGTTCCAGGAAGAGACTTTGTCTTGTTTGAATGTCCACATGGCTCTTGCGTGGTGGTGGTGCAGGCTACAGTTTGCAAAAAAATATGCAGCAGTGTTGTTGATTGATAAATTAGAATTTGCCAAGTGTCCAGCATAAACTATTTTCACAGTAAGTTTTGCGTCTAGTGTTACTAACAAACACATTTGCTGGTCCAAGTGGTTACCCTGGTCCAAGGATAAGCAAGCTGTTCTGTTGGCGCTTTGCATGGTTTCCTTTATTCACTTGTGGTGCAGCTTTAATGTCATGACCTTAGTTCACAAACTAGCCTGATCAGTGCTATTAATTTCCTTGTGATTAGTTGCATTTTTAAGATTTAAAAAAAAAAATTAAAATCTGGAAAGTGTGATAGTACAAGGATAGTACAAAGCACCTCAAGGCCAAGCCTCTGTAAGGCTCGAACTGACTCATGTTGTTTCTTGATTTTTCTCTGTACAGTAACATCTAATTTTTGAGCCAAAGCTACTTCAATTTTCTTTTTAAATACTGTGAAATTACCTACTTTACAGTGGAACTGGGGAAGTGAAATAATGCAGAGCAAAGCAATCCACATTTGTTCCTTGCATCATTGTCAAAGTTGCAGCATGCTGGTTTTTTTTAAGAGTACTCTGCAAGTTGTCTACCTGCTTGAAGTAAAAAGTCTCAAATGATAAAAAAAAAAAAATCTATTTTTCTTTAGACATCAAGAAATACCGTAATTATTTCTGATGTAGCATGTTAAGTGGCACAACAGAATGTAATTAGTGCAGAAGCTTAAAGAAAAAAACATCCAGATGTTAGAAAAAATAGTTTCTACTTATGTAATTCAGCTATTCTGGGGCAGGCGGAGAAGGATAGAGCTACCACAGTGCAGGGTTTTATTTTATTTTATTTTATTTTTGTATTCCAGAGTGAGAAAGTGAGGAAACACTTTAAAAAAAAAAAAAATCAAATACATTAAACAGAGAGAGGGGTTCTGTGAAGGGGCTGGTTTGGCAGAACTCAAGCTTACAAAACAACAGACTGAAACCCACAGTCATGACTGTAACAACTTGGAAAAGTGAAGGTTTGGTGGTTTTTTTTTGGGGGGGAACATATTATGCATTATGCAGGACAACTAAGAACTGAAATGTTTGCTAAGAGTGATTTAAGGTGTGGGGTGAGGTTATTTAGTTGTTTTTAACTATTTACGAGTGAAAGGCAGTGTGAAACAGAGTCCCAGTGGCTGCTGCTGAAGCATGTGAGTTCAGTGACAGGGAAAGGGCTGAGGCGCAGCAACACAAGCTCTGGTGGTGGTCAGCTGCACAGGCATAAGCAATGACCCGGTTTGCCTTCCCAGCCTCTGGCAATTAGCAAGGCTGAGTCTTCTGGAGGCAGAAGCTGCCTCTTGCACACACTGGCTTAGCAACACTAAGGGCCAGCCACCAAGACCATGGAAAATTCCATTTCATAATTTTGAGCTCTACAACAGCTTGTGGCAGCAAGTACCACAATTTATAACCTGAACGGAGGGGTGAAAAAAGAGTCTGTTTTAAACCCACTGTTCACTGGGTCACTGACATAGCTATTTTGGGCCAGATTTCCTTGTGGGGAGTGTCTGTGTGTCTTTAGACATAACCTCCTGACACGCTGATGTCATTCGTGCTCTGGAGTAGCTTTCCAGCATCAGGTGGGTGTACAAACAAGCCACCTAACACTGATCCCTTCAGAGAGCTATTGAAGTAAAAGGCTTAAGCATCTCCCTCGTAATTTGGGTGCAGTTGGTTGTATTCATAGTCAGTGCTGTTCACATGCATGTGGATAGTTCAAGGTTTAGGTGTTGCTGTAGAAAACCCAATGAATGCCTTGACCAAAGCGTGCAGGACAGTGGACTCGAGTATGGCCTACAGGCAACTAACCGTAACAGCTTATTACAGTACAGCGCAGGCTAAGCAGGTCCTGCAGGTGCATTATTCTGGATGCCCGAGAGCCATGACATTTCTAAACCTATGCAGTAAAAAAGTTACTACTTCCCCTTTACAGCAGTTCTCTTCCCATTCTACAATCAGCTTCCAAGAATGTGAGAAAATATAGCTACTGTGGCCTGGCCCTTGCTGCTGCCTGTTGATGTGAATGTGCTGAAGCTGGGGAAGCAGAAATTCCTTGGCCTTCATCAGAAAGATAAGCTGGAAACTGAACCCTGGGTACAGCAGAGGTGCAGCTGAGTACAGATCTCTAACAAACAGATCCAGTGCACTGATGGAATGTATCAGGCACCAGAGAAAGAAAAACAGACTGGGAAATATCCTGCCCCCTCAGCACCTTAGGAAGGTAAAAAGAAGCAATCGCATCTCCCACCAAAAATTAATTAAGGAAAAAAAAAAAAAAGAAGCAATTTGCCAAGTAGAAGGACCAGGCAAATCTCTGCTCCCCCTGTGCTTGTTTGCCAATGCAGACCGCAAGCCAGGATCTCTCTTTTCTCCCATTGTTTATTTCATTGTTAGTGCCTTTTAGCACTACTTATCCAATATGAAGTTCCACAAACAGTAGGAACACCAGTGCAGAGGGGGATGAGGGTAACTGCATCATGAGCTGGTCTCAGGAGAGCTTCTTTCACTGTCGTCGTTTCTCCGATGTTCAAGCAGTCATGCCAGAAGACCAGAAGCTGATGTGCCTGTGTCACAAAGGGCCTCTCACTTTTACTGTCTCTGGCCAGAGACCCTAGAAAGGGGCAGGCTCCAGTTTGTCCATCAAGGATTTGATCCAACTTGTTCCATTCATCAGTTTTGTAGTGGCAATGACGTACTCTGTGCCTCCATCTTCCATTTGGGACAGAAATCTCAGTGCAGCAATTTCTGCGTATGTCACACCTCCCAGGAAGAACACCAGAGTGACTCGGTTCTCACCGTGTTGACCTGTGTATTCAGAGAAATTTACAGGTTGTCTTAGTTTTATTTTTATGTCTCCTATCCATCAACTGTCAGTCAAACTCAAAATGATCTAAAATTAAAACAAAGATAGCAGCTGAATTAGAGGAGAAACCTATCGGGCAGAATACCAGACTGGGGCCCAGAAAAGCTGACACTACTCCCAGCTCTAGAGTCTTTACAAGATGCGCTTCTGTCTGCCCAGGCTTAATACTAGGAGAGTGATGCTGACCTTCTGGGTAAAGTAATCACAGAATCATAGAAAGGTTTGGGTTAGAAGGGACCTTAAAGATCATCTTGTTCTAAGCCCCCTGCCATAGGCAGGGACACCTTCCAGTAGACAAGGTTGCTCAAAGCCCCGTCCACCCTGGTCTTGAACACTTCCAGGGAAGTAATGTTACTTATTAAAATCACAGTGTAAGTTAGGGTTTATTTTAGTACTCTGATGAGAAGTTGAACAAAGGTACAGCTGTATAGCATCTTCAGTGCACAGGGTGCTGTGCACTAATGGCAGGCTGGATGTGACTGGACATTTTAAAGAGGCCAGAAAGCTATCTGTCAAAAATGGGTAGGTATATTTAATACTGCAGTGGGAGAGGGAGATGAGATAGATGCCTCGACCCTGCCAGCCCTGATTTCAGTTTGCCTTATTCCGGCTTAACAGAGATGCATCTCCCTTTAAAAAAAATGGGCAAACAAAGCAAAACTTACGCTTTTTCTGAAGGCCAGTAGGTAACTGCTGCCTCTCCTCAAAATGGGGACCCGGCAGCATCTTTAAAACCTCCTCTATGCTCCGCCACCCTGGCCGAGCCAGTAGCTGTGCCAGGCGTACACTCAGCGGAGCGTAGCCACTGTACACGTAGGAGATATCGTTGGGGTTCTGCAGGAGAGAGCAGAGTGTGAGCAGCAGGTGAATAAAAAAAAAATTAAAAAAAAAAAACAAGGAAGGTTTTCCTGCTGCATATAATTCTATATTGTTAGACGTAATGTTCGCTGCTGAGGTACCTGTTTACCTGTTCATTAACATCATCCATCCATAAGCGCAGGGTTTTCCTGATCGTTGGGTAGTTATTCCTACCACTTGTTTGAGGTTTCAGGAGTCCAGCCTTTTCTAAGTTGTTTAAGGTCAATATATGTTCATAGCCATAAGTCTGCAATATGAAGAATTCACCTTTAATACCATGTCAATGATCCATGACCAGAGTGTTTAAAAAAAAGAAAAAAAGAAAGAAAGGCAAAGATGTGTGTTTAAAAAAGTTTTTTGGTTAAGATCTCTCTAGAGTGTATCTCATTTAGACTGTGTTTAAATCTTAATAGTAAAAAGTGCAATAATATAAACCTCTCTGTATCTACATGTTGTAAAACACATGTAAGCGTCTCCTGAGTCATTGCTACCAGCTCAAACAGAAGCCTCAGTGCTCCGTCTGTACACACGGGAAGTCAACACTGCCCGTGTATAAGATGCCTCTGTCTAGAATGTGAGTGTCGTAGAGCTGAGGCTTTGATGTGGATTGTCTCAGAAATTTATTTATCCAAAAGTTGCTGCCCAACCTGGAGAATTTCTCTTTTGTAATGGTCCAGAACCTTCTGCTTCAGTCCACTATTGCACACAGATTGCAAGCAAACGAGACGTAAGATCTTGATTAATGGATGTTTTTGAGCTATGCAGTCTTCAATATAATTGTTAACCTATTAAAAAAAAAAACAACATAACCTGTTAAAGTGCGTAGAAGACCTAGAAAGACCTGCTCAAGACCATCTGTAAAACAGTGATCCAGCACTGGTTCCACCTAGCGTCTTTCTAAAGCATGTCTATTCCGCAGTCAATAGCTAGACTTTGATGCACTGAAAAAATTCTGATTAACTATCTTCAGTCTTTCGACTGATCCCTCACAGCACATAGTGCCCCTGTACACGTGAAAGCACCCCAGCTGTATACATCTTCATTACAGGCAACGATAGGTAACCAGAGCCCAGCAAAACACACAGTACAGCACTGTCTCCAGGTACATTCAGCAATGCGTGTCACTTGGAAAAGAACTGCAAACATGCAAGGAGACACACCTGAGAGCTCACAACCTTTCCACTGGAAGGAGACAGGCATCATCTAAATCAGATTTTTCCTCAAAAAAAACAATGGAAAAAAACCCAGAGAAATAAGCTGGGATTTTTTTGAAGACTCAAGAGTCACTAATTGTCATTATCTACTTACCTTGTCTGTGTCTATTCCAGACATGAACTCTTGTTCCACTGTTAAATTATCAAAGAAATCTTCAGATGCTTTGGGAAAAGAATGAAAATCAATACACTAGCAACTGTCAGCTTATTTTCTACATTTAGCATTTCAGCAGAGATGCACTGGATGGAGAAAAGCCAATTTTTGCAAACTGAATGATGTCCATCAAGTTGTCCTGCATCTTGCTATATTTAAATCAATCAGATAGACTATTAAATGAATACTCACTGGTGATGTCTTTGATGAGTTCTGCAATGGAGGTGTGGTTTGCTAGAGAACTTCTTGCTGCCTGCATGTGTGGCAACTGTGAGACAAACTGCTTAATCTCTCCAACGGTTTTTGCATGGTGTCTTTCCTAAAGAAATCCATCGCTTAGGTTAGGTGTTGTTCAGATTAGTAACACCAACTAGACCATTTTATCATGAAAAAGTTTTTACTGTACTCACTGCAACAGCAGATACTGTTAGAGATATGCAACCGTTTAGACAAAAGACTTTAAATGCTTATACTACAGTCACACCATTACCAGTAACAGCACTTTGATCATTTTAAGAAGCAGGACATAATACAACAGGATCATTAGACTGTTTTTTTCCATTATACCACGGTTACCAATCACTTTTCTCCACCTTTGTCTGACTTCAGCCATCACTACCTCCTCCTCAGTCTCCCTACCAGCAAAAGTACTTTTTTCATGCAAAGATGAATTACTTCGCTACCTGCCAGTAAACACAGAACTGCAGGCAAATGCAGTCAGACATGGAGGACACTTCACCTCAAAACAGTAATGAAAGGTGCTGCGGAACTGGGTTGGCAGGGTTTACATCCCTCCCAAGCAGAAGCCTGCCATTCACTGTACCTGGCTGTAATAACGTCCCAGGTTTTGAGCAAGGACCTGACGCAGCACAGTGCAGACTTCAGCTCTCAGAGCAGTCCAGAGATCTGTATTTCATTTGGGCTACTTGCCTCTTGCTGCAACTTGGAATAAAAATAATAATAATAATAATTTGACTCATATGTGAAGGATTTAAATGGGCAAGTGCAGGCAGGAGAGCGATAATGATGAAGCCTGCAATTTAGGAAGTCCTCTGCTGCCAGTATGCTGCTATTTCATTATCACCTATTACCTCTGACAGTTTCTTAAATTTCTTCTTTTTTTCTTTTTAACAACCACTATGAATAATCCATCTTTAGCACCTTCAGTACTAATATTGCAGTAATAGACATTTACGAGGAGATGAGGCTGAGCACATGGTATTTCAGTTAAGGCACCGCGATCTTGTCTTACATGTGGCAGAAGTGAAGAGGCAGAGAAAAAAACAAGGAAATATAATCAAAGCGTAACAAGTTCTATCGAGAATCACTGTGAAGTCTCAACGCAGAGATACGGGGTCTCAGTTTCTTTATGAATCATCAACAGAATGTTTTCAAACAAAACCACAAACACACCCCATAGCACTCTCCAGCTTTGTCTAAGGTGACACGGGAACATGAATTTACAGGTCAAACCTCCTGTAAGACAACTGTCTTTTTCACATTCCTACTGTTTTTTATGCCAGCCATATATCAATGTACATTCTGGAGCTTTATTTCTTAAAGCCTTTTCTCTGCATCCTCAGTAAATACAAAGGGAAATGGACCTTTCAGTTAACAGCCAACAACAACAACAAAATGGGATTGATCAGTATGCTAAAATTAACCCTTGGCCTCTTGCAGAGGGAAGCAGCATCTGACTGTTCTGCAAACTGAAGAAAGCAATTCCTAGTAAGGGAACTACAGGCTTGCACAGCAGAAATGTGGTTTAAGCTGGCCCAAGACAAGCTTTTAACAGTGAGGATAGGAAAAGCCCCAGAACAGAGGTGTGGGGAGAAGAGAGGATCTGCATTACTACAGGATTCTTAAGAGGAGATTTGACCAACACCTACTCAGAATAGTCAAAGTGGAGCTGATCTCATCCTATGGCAGGGGAACACACTGGAGGGGCTTCTGAAGACTGCTTTTTTTTTTTCTCTCTGGCTGGGGGATTACTCCATGGCAACAGCTCGAGCTGCCAGTCACAGCCCTGCTGAACACAGACTGTGACTTATATGATGACAAGAATGCTCAAGCGATGCACGGTCTGATACAGGCCTCACCTCAAAGGCTGCTGAGATGATCTTGGCTTTCTTGCTCAGCACTGACCCCACAGCATTGAAGTTCTTGTCTCGGATTTCAGCATACAGCTCTTCAGCGGAGTTCAGCTGGAGCTTCTTGGGTTCTGTGGGGAGATCTTTCCCACCCTCACCCTGCTTCTTTGGGGCAAACTTCTCAGGAGGGAGTTTCACATAAGCTACACCAAATGCAGAGAAATAGATAGCCGTTGTAAGGACTGGAACTTCACCACCATAAAATAAGCAGGCTGCGGAAATGTGTCCCCTGAGCTGGGAACAGTTCTGAGCAGCAAAGCTAATATAAATGCCCAGATGGCTCAGTGCACGTGTGTTAATTAAGGAGAGTTTCCCTGTACTCACCCAGGGACCCAGAGACATACACACATGATCAGAACCCAAGTGCTAGCTACCCTGCTTCCAAAGAGGCTTGGAGGCAGCCTTCCAGCCAGTCTTCAGTACAGCAAGAGGGATTAAAACCCATAAATGCCTCTCTGGAGTTTTTCCACACTACCTCCTGAAGAGCAGAAGTGGGCTCTGAATAGCCTTTCACAAACTGTTTCCCCTCAGTGTGGCACGTGAGCCAGCCAAGCTGGAGGGTGAAGGTATACACTGACATTTCTCCTCCCACACTACATGTTCCGTGTCACTCTGGCTGCACCCAGCCAACATCAAAATACTGCTGTTCAATAGCCATGCACTGAACTCAGCTCCCCTTCCTAGGCAAGAGAGCCAGAGCTGATCTTGATGGGCTCCAGCTTGCGACTGAACCGTCCCCACACTAAGTTCAGGTGAGCTGCTCCCATGCCACAGTCACTTAGCAAAGCAGAAACCCACCTGACACACTGCAACCTGCTCCAGCACACCAGAGACCCCCCCTTACCCAGCAGTACTCACTGTTCTGAATTCCGTAGATTTCATCTATCAGCCCTTCATAAGTCAGCTGTGTAGCTAACGGCGTCAGCAGGTCAACATTGCGGTCCAGCAACAAGAGGGTATCAAAGACAGGAAATATCGAGTTTTGGCTTCCAGGGAACTCGCGCTTCATTCTGATCATCATATTAGCCACGTGCTGAAAATAAATCACGTTGGTCTGGTTATGGTGCAGGCCACAACAGGTGGATTTGACTTCTAGGCCCTACAAGCACATGTTCATGCAAGTATGAGGTGCAGCTCTGTGTGAAGGAGGAGAATGGCAAGAGGTACAGACCGTCTGACAGATGGGGGCAGGACAAGACTGGGGAAAAAAAAAAAGGTACTTCTCTGCTGCTCTCTGCAGCTTTGCAAGACGGTGACTGGGGCTGAAGCACTGGGTTCATCTCAAGCTGCTCCCTCATTACAAAAGCTACCAATTAAACTGTAGGTTGATCAGAGAGAAGAATGGGTGAGTTATAGGGAGAGACAAAAAAGCTAAGCAGCAGATTACACTGCGTGAGCAGGTTACACATTTCCTGCTTCAGTCAGCCCTTCTGATAACAACAAGAGTGGCTCACTATTAAAACTCCACAGAAATAAGAACTGCTAAAACCCCAAAGGCAGCGTACCTATGAGCAAAAAGCATCTGAAATCAGATAAATCCTCCTGACAGGAGGACTTACGGAACAGCAAAGATAGTTCTTTTGGCCAAAGATGACAAAGACCTGACAGCCATGATCCCGAAATTCCAATACGACAAGAAGGGTCCGTGACTAGATTCAAAAGACCCACAGGTGCATTTAACCAAACACTCCTTAAGGCAGTTCCAAAGAACAAGATGCAGTTTTTAAGCAGCAACATTTGCCTCACCCGGGCACACTCGCCCTTCCCAAAAATCTGCGGGATGGTTCCATAGAGAGCCTGCAGCGTCATCAGCCCCTTTGCCGCGTGGTACAGACTTGTCTGGTCGCTCTCCAGGTAACATTCCTAAACAAGAAGAAGAATTCCCGATGGAAGGTGGCGATCCAACACAGCTGCTTCCACAGCAGAATGTGGTCTGAACAGTTCAGAGCAGACATAGGCTGGGGAAAAACTACGGCTGTTGGCAGATATGGACCTTATCTGTGCTGTCAGTACATCAAATCATTTGATCAGACCAGACACTGTAGTATTTCTGAACCCATGCTACTCCCCGTTTGATAAAGAGGAGTAAGAGAACGAGAAAGCCACTGCGAAGTGCCTCTCCCTCTAATTAGGCCAATCTGAGAGCACAACACCTCAGCACAGCTGCTGACAAGCAGCTGCAAGCCCTGACGTGTCCTCTGGGCTATGCTTAATAAGGCAGAGATGGCCAAAGAAACTGTCAAACCTTTCTGTCCCCAGACACAGCATTCTGACAAAACAGGGTACGCAGCTGGTACGTGGCAGCTGTTAATTCCCCGTGCAGCTTAGTGCGCAGTATTAACCATTGTACATGGCTCTTTGACTGTGCACTGACACAAACTGTGCTGGCTATTTGTAACGACTAAGTATTTTAAGCCTCATGAATGCTCGATTTGTGAAAGTAACACCAACGGTTAAAGCCGCATGAACTGCGGTGCCGCTTGGTGTAGCGACCGTTCCTTCAGAAAGCACACAGAGAAGTTCAGGCTCAGCTCAGCACTCAGGATCAAGCCACATTTGTTCTGCAAGGCCTTTCCCTGCTGCGCGGGTCACCGACAAACCCTGAGAGCCTCCCTACCAAACACCAACAGCCAACACAAAACCGCACAGCGTTCCCCCTCGAAGACGAGACGAGCGCTTACCTTGAATGCACTCTCGGACTCCATGGAGAGCAGGTCTCCGTCGAAGGGTATCAAGTCCAGGCTGTACTGCTCCCGGTGGATGAAGGACCCCAGCACGCCCTGCTCCTTCAGCCACTGCTCGCAGAGCAGGCTGCGGCGCGGCACAAAGAGAATGTGGAAGTCCCTCTGGGGAGAGCGGCCTCTATCCTCCCTGGAAGAGTCACAGGCAGGAGCACAGCAAACGGTAACTCAGCTGCGCAGGCAACCGGTGCAGACCGCGGTCTGGGGACACTAAATTCAGAGGGAAATAGGAACACTGCACTTGGTTGTTATTAATGCCAACTTGCATCCCAAGCTTTGCATTTCAGAGTGGTTTTTACCCAGCCACAGGTCTGAAACGAGGGCAAGGTGGCTCAGTTTCCCTGCAGTTCTCAGAAGGAGGGTCAATCAAAGCATGACTCATTCCAGCTAATTAGAAGGAACGCTGAAGTGACCCCCCCCCTCCCTTCCCAGGGTGCCTCACACCCCAGCTGGAGTCCCAGCAGCTTTGGTGTCTGTGCTGCCCGTAGTTCCCCATTTTGAGCCCAGACGTGACAAACCACAGGAGTTTCAGGCCAAACCCGTCCCCGCACGGGACGGACCCCAAGAGGCGA
>VYZM01010060.1:230210-240581 GCA_013398915.1 Dromas ardeola | reverse complement strand
CCAGGAACTCGCGGAGCTCGCGGCGCCCCGCCTCGCGCAGCGCCGTCAGGTTCACGCGCCCCGAGCTCAGGTGCGCCGCCATCGCCCTCCCGCCGCCCCCGCCCCGCTCACGTGACACCGGCGGTCACCTGCCGCCCGCCACGTGACGCGTGACGCCAGCGCGCAGAGCGAGGCGGCGGCGCGCGGCAGCCCAGCGCCCCCTGGCGGGCACCGGGCGGCACCGGAAAGGGTCGGAGGGGGAGAGTTGGGGGGGTTCAGCCTGGGGGAGAGAGGGCTCCGGGGAGGAGACCTTACTGTGGCCTTCCAGTACCTGAAGGGGGCTTATCAGAAAGATGGGGACAAACCTTTCAGCAGGGCCTGTTGCGATAGGACAAGGGGGAACGGCTTTAAACTAAAAGAGGGGAGATTTACACTAGATAGAAGGAAGAAATTTTTTACACTGAGGGTGGTGAGACACTGGCCCAGGCTGCCCAGGGAGGTGGTGGATGCCCCATCCCTGGGACCATTCCAGGTCGGGTTGGACGGGGCTCTGAGCAACCTGATCTAGCTGAAGATGTCCCTGCTCGTTGCAGGGGGCTTGGATAGATGGCCTTTAAAGGTCCCTTCCAACCCAAACTATTCTGTGATTCAACCCCCTTGTCTTTTGCACCAAATTCCCCATCTTCCACGTATTTGTTGACACCAGCAACATTTGTCAGCCATTACCGAGAGCTGGCTGCAGGAGGAAACTTTAGTAAAAACATCCTACAACGCTGGGACATTTTCTTTTCCATTGATTTACAGTGCAGCCACAGGGCATGTTTGTCCCCACACACAGCCCCTTAACATTCCTAACACAACAGAAAGATACAAAAGAAAACACACCTTTTTTTTTTCCAAAATATAACTTTAATATATATATGCATATATACACACACACGCTATATAGAAGCTGAAAGAATGCAAAAAAAAAGGGATGTCCCACAAACTGTTTTAGGTGCACACAGCATATGGGTTTCTACAAAAACCCCACAGCAGCTCGGTTTCTTACCTGCTTCATGGTTTCATGTTTCACGCTGTCGTCAAACCGCAACCCAGGGCTCGGGTTCACTGAGCGAAATCACAATCAAATGAGTAAATGAAAATAAAGATGAAATATTTCTCAACCCGGTCCAGTGTCAAAAAAAGCTTAAAAATCTAAATGTACAAATTCAGCCTTAAAATGGTTTAGTGCAAATATGAAAATTAACAGCATAATTTTAAGGTATTTAAATAAGCTTTAATATAACTATAGTGCTTCGTTCCTATACATGTTTTCCCATCAACAGATGCAACAACATGGGGGCATTTCTTGTTAAGAGTGGGGACAAACCCAGAACCTGGGAAGAAATAGCATAAAGTCTTTCGTTAAATCATTTGTTTATATTTTACTTAAGTTTATTAAAGGGAGATAGGGTATTTATTAGTGGAAGAGCGAAATATTTCTCAATTTAACTGATTCTGGAGTGGGTGGGCAAGGGGAATGGGAGCAAGGGGGTCAAGAAATGCTGTCCCTTCTCCTGACATTCAGCACACACAAATGCTGGTGGCATGAATTGTCCCGTTAGGGTGCACAGTCTATCCTCCTGGCCGCACGTTGCATTAGAAGGTCTCGTCGTCATTGCAGTCGGCCGTCCAGTGCCCGAACATCTCGCAGGTATCACAATAGGGGCGTTCCTCTCTCCTGCTGCCGTGGTACGCCGAGTGGGGCGGCTCCTCCAGCATCTGTGCCTGGGTCGGACAGTCTTCAGTGTCATGAAGATCAAAGCAGCCGCAGATATCGCAGAAGAGACGAGGTTTCTTCTTTGACAAGCTTTCTTCCTCACTGCAAGATCAGCACCAGCGCAAGTTAAGCAGGGTACTTCTTCATAAAGGAGAACGGCCTGCTGCCCTGCCCTGCACAATAAGCTCCCTCGCAATTATTGAGACTAAGGAACCACCACAGTGGTCAACACAAAACAAATAATTACAAAACTCCTTCTGAAGATCTTCTGACATCTCAACTACCTTGCAGTACCCCCATAATCCCTTATACTATAATATTTACTAAACTAATTGCTCTGTTGGTGTAAATATTTGCACAAATACAGACATTATTTAACAAACCCCCACATGTAAACTAGTTTCTCTTTTCTCTTGATAGCAGAGATCTGAAGTCACAATATATCAAATAGGTTTTAGCTCTGTTTCTCAGGACTGGGTCTCCCCGTCTCAATGCAGCTACTGGGGCCTACTGAGAGCAAAGACTCTTCTACTTAATTTGGAAAGGGCCAAACTCAACCAAGACCAACAACAAATATGTTACGATACATCAGTGTTTGTGATCGATAACTACAGAGGATCATTTTGCACCATCAGATACACTGTAGTAATGGACCTAAAAAGGCGGCTGGATTCAATCACCCTAAATTCAAGAGAAAGCTACGTTTATCTTTCCTGACAGCTGAAATCAGGCTGGTGCATTGTGCAGGTGACAGAAGTGACTGCTACCAACAGTTCCCAAAGCACAAGCCAAGGTTTTCCTTTAGGATTTATACCTGTCATAGTTATTTATCTCCTCTTCATTGCCATTGAGGGCTGCTTCACACATTCTTTGTATTTTCAAGTTCAATTCTTCATTTCTCCTTTGCAGATCCACTATGACTGAATTCAGGAAGTCAATCTATGACAGTCAAGAACAAGGACAGTCAGCAGGGTGAGGACTGCACTTCAGAGAAAGCCAGCAACAAAGGACTAACCCTCCACCTGACGCGTGCAGATCTGCATTAACTCTCACCACTGGATCCTCGTGTTACAGAGAGCACCCACGGCACTGAAAGAACAAGGGATAGGAACTTCCCCAAGGACCTCTGACACCCTCAGGGTGACTTCTGCCCAGGGAGCTAGGTAGTTCTGTCCAGCCAACACATCTGAGACATCGGTGGGTCTCAACCCACCACCGATAGATCGAGTTCTTTTTCTAATATTACATTTTGAACACAAATCCAGTTGTGTAACTCTGATCAGAACAGCATCTCTGTTCCTCTGAACCTGCAGCTCCAGGGGATACAGCGCAGCACGCCCGTACGACATCTCCAAAGCTAGCCTGAGCCACAGAGATCAGTAGGCCCGGACTGCAGCAGCACTGCTGAATGTAATCAAGTAATGCTTGGCAAATTAACAGAGTGAATAAAATAAAGGAAGCCAAGAAGTGGAACAAACCTCATGCTGGATCAGAAGGAAGGGTTGCCATCAGCAGGTGAATTCAAGGAGGCAGAAAACCAGAAAAAGATTGGTGATTAGTGTTAATTACATGACTTCTGATCTCTGTACAGACTAGGAAGGCCATTTTTTTAATCAACATGACTGACATCAGAGATCTGACAAGGACTTTTATATGAGCAGAAGGTGCTTCTATTCTAACTGTGTTTCCTAGGCATTTGTCGTCACAGGTTGCCTGTGGCACAGCAGCGCTTCACACATTCATTATGATTATCATACTCTTTGGTACGTGTTTTTCCTGCTACCAAGCACATGCTAACTGAGCAAATTCCTCGCCCCATTGCTGTCAGCCCTCATTCTGAGTAAAGTTCTGCAGTTAAGAAGCAAAGATAAACATTTCCAACTGCAGAAGCTTAGACGTAGCATGTGAGGTCAGGTAGCCCATTTGTCCAAGATGGCAAGCAGCACAGATTCAGGTGGGCCACACCTTATTCCTCGTTCACATCCAAGAAACCTTTGGAAAGAATGCCAAGGAGCAGTTTGTGCTCTGCTGGGCTGTAGCTCACCAACAGGCTGCAGGTCAAAACTTGCCACCCCTGCTTTCCTGCCTGCTTCCTCATGTTCCAGCAACCTGAACTATTTCTCCAGTATCACTCGCTGCTTGATTCTTAGTATTTCCTGCCATTAGTATTTCCCTTCAGAAGCAGAAGGTTACAAGATAAATCCACCCTTTAGAATTCTGATGTACAAAATCTGATTAGGAACTGTCTTTGGAAAAATATTTAACTCTGCCTGTAGACACACAGCTGTTTTCGCATGCTGATGTTTCAGATCAAGTACCTGCTTCTCTTTTGCAATTTCATCTTGAAGTAGATTAGCAGCAATGTCACCTTTAAAGAAAAAAACAAAACAAAACAAAACTAAGTATAAGTATCCAGTAATAAAAATTATGAAACATACAATGGCTTAGACAGAGACTGAAATTATGTAATAGCCTCTGGTCTCCAAAACATTTTATTCTCATGGCTTTCTAATCACTCTAAGCTTCGGTAAGGGTGACTTTTTGGGCGAATTTTTTGACCAGTGCATTATAGAAGCATATTCAATATTACGCGTAACTTACTAAAATACAAGAAGTGTATGTACAGGTGACATCTGAATTTAACAAATCTGCAAGGGAACGCTCCTCTGTTGCAGTGATGAGACTGTAGCGGTACAAAGCTTAAGCAGCTCAGCATAAGGTAAGCACGAGTGTCTCGAACATGAGATTCCCAGTCCTGTGCTCAGGTAGGTGGGTTTGTTACGTTACTTTGCAGCTACAGCAAGGAAAACCAAAACCAGTCTAAGGGAGGCTCTTGCACAGAAGCCACACCATGAACAGGATAAAGTTTTATGGTTTATGCACATGTTTCATTTCAAGTCAAACTGCCCTCCACCCCAGTGTAAACTGCCCACGTTGGTAGCTTTCCCATTTTGCCGCTGGTCAGAGTGCCTTCATTCAAGTCTTGTGTGTGTCCTACAACAGGAAAGCCACATGTCTCAAGAGGTTCAGTTAGTTAAAACTCCTTTTAACTATCTGGTTAACAGTTGCAGAAATCTCGGAGATTAAAGCTGAAGGCAGAGAGACAGTAAAGAGGCTGCCTCTTTTACCTGAGGAGCTAGTTACAGTTGAAGGCTGTTCGTTGTTTTCCTTGAGTTTTTGCTCTAAGTTCTTCACCTTTTCCTCAAGTTTCAATTTATCAGACTCCAGTGACTTAACCACTGACTGCAAGGTTTTTGCAGAAGCGTTTTCTCCACGGAGCACCGTGATCTGTAAAGAGTATTTAAGAATGCTTAGACCTTCCAGAATGAAGTCAGAGCACCAAGGCAACATCCTTAGTAGTAAGGGCTAAATAGCCACCAAAAATACATGGCAGAAGTCACTCAAGTAGCACAGATACCTAAAGACTTAATTCTAAGGTTTAACTATGCTAAATTAATAAGGAATAAGAATTAGCCAAGTCTTTAGTACCAAGCATACAAAGCCACATGCTTCTAGCCGTAACTTAATCCGAAATTAAGAGGCATCCCACTGTTCTTCATTTACCTCATTTCTGAGTTTTTCCAGTTCCTCATCTTTTTGTGTGATCAAGGCACTAGTAGCACTGATGGATTTTTGTAAAGATGCTCTCTCTTCATCAATTTCTTTTTTTAATGTTGATTCTCTAAAAGAAAACCAAATACAACCAGGAATCATTTAAAGAATAGATTATTGTAGTCGCCTAAAGAAGTTTAATTTCAACTATTAGACTACTGTTAAGAAGTGGTTCTTAAAAAGCAAATTTAAATTCTGTGCTTGACAAAGATTTTATATATGTATAGACATTTCAGATGTTACAACTGTGGAAACAAAGCAAAAAGTTTACCTAGGTAGTACATGCCAGAATCTGCATATCATCGTATCCATTTGAATTTAAAGAAGCAAGTTAATAGACTGGGGAGATACAGGATAAACAAACACGTTGCACAATGTTCCATAAAACCTAACTTCAGAGTTTTGTTACTTCTTGAAAATTATTAACAAGCAACAAAACACACATGCAAAGCTCATTATACAAGTTGTCATGCAAAGCATTGATGATGCTGGAAATATCAGATGGTCCTCACTAATTTCAGTGACTTCAGTATTTCCTGAAACACGTACTTTTGAGAGTTTCTGGGCCTTTAAAACCTACTGCTTCAGCACAAAACCACGTGGGATCTGTTTTACTTTATGGAAGAAGGGGTTAAAAAGAAATCCTCCAGAGCAGGCACAAACCCCTTCTGTGTACGTATGTCCAGTTTTCCCAACCTTTTCAGCTGATCTAATCAGAGACCTGACTTCTGCCTACAAATCCTGACTCCTGACAGCTACGACATCCTCAAACTGATGCTAATGAGTCTTCCTGATAGGTCACACGCTACATACAGATGAGTAACTGTCCTCTGATATGAGGACTATTGCTACGAAAGTTCTTACAAGCAGAAAGGTTTTTGTTTGTTTAAAAAAAAAAAAAAAAAAAAAAAAAAAGATTGTTACTCCAAAAATCTATGTTTACTTATCTAGAAGAGAAACTTGCTTTTCAGAGCATTAAGCAGTGCCCAGCAACTAGGTGTCAAGTCTCCGAGCTTCTGCAGGTGCAGCCAGTTTTCTGTGCAATTCCATACATCTCGGTTTAGGTGATCGCGGTCTCACTGCCACAGCAGTGACCTGCTGCTCTTCTTGCTCGCCGAGTGCGCTGAAGACAAACTAGGCTACCTGAGTGCATGCCCACTACACTGAAAGCACGGAGGAGGTGATACTTCAAAGACACCAAATGACGTAACGATTTCATTTAAGTAATTGAACTACACTACACTCTCTTAGGACTGTTCAAGTGATCAAGAGCAAAACACATCCTTGTGTGACGATGCTCGGTAGGTAGGGGATGGCTATTAGGTTCAAATGGAAAAGTTTTCATATCCACGGTATCTACAGTTAGTGAGAGCCATGATACCCAGACCACAAAATACAGTAAATCTCACCGACTCAAGATAAATAGGAAACTCAACAATGAGAGCACAATTAATGCAATCCTTTCATTGTTAAGATTATACTCAGGAATGGAAGCAGCAAGTGGAGAATCTGGGGTTTAGAAAAGCTGATGCAGCTACCAAACAAGAACCAAAAGATTGATTTTGGCATATTTTTTTTACAATGAGAGAATTAATATAAGCAGAAACACAACAAATTTCAGACTGCAGGATCTTGCCTTCAAATAAAAGTTACACTCCTGTTAATAAAACCCAAAAGGACAATGGCATTTAATAGATTTCCTCACCAATGCTGATTCAGCAAAGCACTAAAAGCACCGCAGCAATCTGTGCTCTTCAGCGGGATTACGTGCACGCTCCAGCCTAACCCATCTTTTTAAATGCTTTGCTGAACTGGATGAAAAGCGCAGGGTGGTGGTGCGGGAACGAAATGTGCCACCAATGCACGGGACGCTGCTGACAGAGCACAGCTGCCCTCTGCACTCCACCAAGCTGCAAATCCAGCATTTGCTTAACGCTGGGGAAATGGGAAAGAAGATCTAGAAGTTGCTGCTCACAAGCTCTCCTGTACCTGAGACTTCACCCGGGCTTCCCTTTGCTATATACACCACTGCAAAGGGCAGGTGGAAACCCCAGTGACTCATCTCATGTTCAAGAGCTTGTTAATTAGCGAATGTTTCCACTTTTTGGTCAGATCTTCATCTTAGAGATCAAGACCAAACATACGCTTTTTGTACAAATACAGTTAACTTGACATTTATTTGGCTCGGTTTCAACCACCACAGGCATTTAGGTGGTTGAAAAAGGCAAACAGTTTGTAAGCATATAAATATATATTTACAAATCCAATACAGGAGTCTAGAATACTATAACAGACGGGGAGA
The DNA here is from genome assembly GCA_013398915.1 of Dromas ardeola. Taxonomy (NCBI): domain Eukaryota; kingdom Metazoa; phylum Chordata; class Aves; order Charadriiformes; family Dromadidae; genus Dromas; species Dromas ardeola. The sequence continues at coordinate 232,926 of VYZM01010060.1, read as the reverse complement.
GAAACAAGAGAAGAAAAGAGGAGTGAAAACAAGAGTGGGGGGAAGATCCCTGTACTGCAGCATTGGTTTTTTTCCTTTCACGGGGCAGTCTCCGGATGCTTTACAACTCCAGTTGGAGGCCCTCAAAAATGTTGAAACTGGAAAACCTACAGATACAGTAGGTATATGTCACTACTTACTTATACGGAAGTGTGGATCACAGTTCACTTCCAGCATCAGCTGAGAGTCTACCCCACTGATGCTCTCAGGTTCAGTATCGTTTGTAGTTATGATTCATATGAGAGACAGTCAACGTAAGGAGCATATGTTGGATGTTGAAATAACTACATAGTGATAACTTGCAAGAATAATCTCGTGGAAAGTATTTATTTTATCACGAAAATAAAAAAAAAGGCAATTGATTTAGTGAACTTAAACCTTTTCCCTGCCAGTTCAAGTCTAAAACAACTGCTTGCCAGCAGGGATTAAAAAACAACAACAATAAAAATGACTTTGTCATTTCACATGCCATTTTAAAATTTCACTTTCTTTAGGAGGTTAAATCATGTTTTGAGCAGAGTGTGGAAGTCATGGGAGACAGAGGTTTTTGTTTTGTTTTAACATTAAAAAAAAACCAAACCACCCAGATTCTTCCCTTACTACAAAAATAAGAAATTCTAAGAATGAAGCAAATACCTTAAAGTGTTACTGGGCAAGCTTTAAAAATGCAAGATAATAAGAACCACATGTTAGAAACATGGAGTAGAAATGTGAAATACTGTAAGGAAGAACTAAATTTGCATCAAGGGGCTTTTTTGTTTTGGTAAAAAATATAGACTTTTTAAAAAATAGATATATGTATATAGCTGAGTATTTTACAAAACAAAAGCAAGACACCAAGGGACAAAGGCAGCCAAAATATGTACAACAACTTTACTTAAAAATAAATAAATAAATAATTATTTATTGTAACGTGGATAGACTTTCTTGAGTCTTACCATTAAAGACACACAGATATAGCAAAGGAAGCAAGGGTAGGAAAGGGAAGAGAGAGGAATGAAATGAGTATCGATAAATAGCGCAAGCTCAAAGACAGTAAGACAGTTAGCAACCCACAATGAACCTAATGAGCTGAAGTAACATAGAACCCCCTCAGATTAATAAATACCAAACTCCTGTCACTCCTAGTCGGGCTATTTCATAGAGGGAGTTGCTAAAATAGAGAACTCCTGTGGGTGGAAGGAAGGGGAGAAAACTACTGCTAGAGATTTGACCTAATTGAAACAAAAAGATGTCTCTTTTTCAGTATCTCAATTTCTTAAGACAATAGGAAGAAGTCATCGCTCATCTCATCACCAGCTTCAGTGGAATATGGGAATTTAGAGACACTCTTTTTTATTTAATTAGCTCTTCGTTGAGCCTAACTTTTTTTTGTTGCAAATAATGTCAGATGTATTTTAACCCCTAGTAGCCTGCCGTCTGCATCAGTGAGGTCGACTGTTTTTGCTATTTGTTTTACCCTTCCTATGGGAGTTCATTCAACACTGTTGAGAAATGCCATTAAGCCAAACTTGGGCATCTCAGTGTAACCGACTGAAGGTGAAGTAACGTTAAAATTCACTTTAATGATTTCACAAATATCTAGGTTATTTCAGGCAGCTCACACAGAGTAAAAACAGGAGAAGGAAAATCAGAGCCATACACCTTGCTTTTTATAACCATATACAGAACTTGTCTTTCAATATGCATGCTATGAAATAGAACTGCTGGAAAGTACTGAATGGATCTTGGGTCCCCACTCCTTCCTTCCTTTCCTCAAGTAACTTTTAAACATGTTTTAAAACATGTTAAATAACTGGCAGTGAACAGTATTCTAAGCTGTCAGCAGCACTAATACCCTCCTTTTCCCTTCCTTCCTCCGCATCAAGTATGCTGGAGATGATCCTCAGTCGGTGTAGACATACTAATTATTGTGGATGTCAAATGGTCTTTACACCAGCTAAAGATTTCTCTCCTAACCTTCTCCTTCACCTCATCTTAAAAAAAAAACAAACTTAAACTTATGCTATTCTATGCGGCTAAAGGCTGAGTGATCCAGCTCATAAGGCTGGTTAAAGCTGAGGTTCAGCTGTTCACTTGCCTCTCTGCGTAACAACGGAGCAAACTCTTCCATTCTCTGAGGACGCTTTAGCTGGTGTAACACCCTGTGTGCCTGCTGTCCTGTAGAAGAGCGTGAGCTATAACAGAGTATGACCCACCTCCCAAATAACAGATTATTAGGGAATAAAAAAGGGATTGGTGTATAATACTGAGTAGCTAAGGATGCGCATGAACACCAAAGTGCCACTCGCTGTTCTTTGTTGTGACCATTACAAATTCAGGAAATTTAACAGTGGTTGGTTTTTCCTGGAACACACTCGGTATCCTGGAGAGCTGCATCTTTTTCTAAGGATTTATATAACTGCTTTTGAAAAGCCTGCATTTTCCTAAAGATACTGTGGCACTTAGCCAATTAGCTTTCCATACATATATTGCAGAAAGGCAGTAAATTTTGTAACTTGGGACCATTTATTGAACAGCACAGTTTACAAATGGATGCCCCAGTCACCCTGGACAAATCTCCTGGCATTTAAAAACAGCACTGAATGAACTGCAATAACTACTGCCACAATGAACTCAATACCCCAAAACTATGAGAACAATCCATTCAAGGCTGAATAGCAGCTGCTTTTATTTC
>VYZM01010060.1:166643-230177 GCA_013398915.1 Dromas ardeola | reverse complement strand
TTTTTTTTTTTAAAATAACAATCCTTAGCATTGCTGTATTTTTCCATTATTCCTTAAGAACTTGATGGGTCAGATCTGTATGCACACATATTTATCAGACTGATGGACAAAGCCAATATTCCAGAGCAGACTACAAACACTAAACTGGTTACTGAAAATAAAGCGAACTACTACAATGCAAGAGGTGCATAACTAAAGAGGAAATGGTAAATACCACTGCTTAACATGTTCTTATATTAATGCAAGTGCATTTCCTTCTCACTTTTAATAAAGAAAATGGGGACGATATCATCTGTAAGCCAATCTGTGTAACAACCTCAGGACTCTTAACTATGACACAAGAGAAAAGAACTGCTTTTCCTTAGCACTGTTTTTGTATCGTGTTTTCTGTAGGATTGTATAGTTAAACACACATCAGAAAAAACAACTTACCTCTTTTTCATCTCTAACAACTGGTTATTGAGTACTGATCTCTCCTCTTCCAGCTAAAACACAAGTACAAAAAGACGACAGTTAATACACTTAGTATTAACTTTCCTTAGTATAACAGATTAGAGCATCATTATCATCATAAAACAAACGTGGGAGAGGGTACAGAGCCTAAAAATCTTCAAAGTAATTGATTTTCTATTAGGACAACACACACACACACACACAAATTGTTCAGTGACCAAGAATATTAGCTAGTGAGGGGCTGTTACGTCTTTATATAGTATTTTCACATCCTATACACAGAGAGGTGTGAGGCTGGTATTGCCTTATACGGTATTTCCAGGCTCTGTGCACTCCAAAGAGAACCGTAAGCCTTTGTGCGGCTGGCTATTAAGATTAGCCCAGTATCGGTGAATTGCTGGATTTGCTGTTGTTCTGACCTGGATAATTGTACTACTGATCCATATTTGTTACTGTACCGTTATTTAGAGATAAATTATTGATCCCTAAAGCTGTTAGTCTGGTTTCGTTACCGTACCCTGAACCTGTAACTTGGTGGGGCCACCTTAAGCCCTGACAACTCGTAAGGCTTCAACTGAAAATATTGTTCTTGCAGGTTCTTGGGGTCCAAACTGACAGACATATATTGGTTTAGGAAAAGCAGAACAAAAGAAGTAACCACAATTTGTACAAAAACAAAACTGTAAAGCCCTACCGTAGAAACACTGGGGTAACTGAACATCTGATAAGGTGAAGAAATTCAGTATTTTTCAGGCCAATTAATTATTTTTCACCGTGTCCTCCTTTCTTCTGACTCAATGGCCAAAGTCAGCAATTACTGCCCTGCAGAACTGACTTGAACACAATCTCTGTTTAGATTTCACAAGCTCTCAGGGTTCATCCACAAGGTTAACAAGACGTACATTTATAACGGAAACCTCAGAGCCCCAGGAACAACAGGAAATAGTCTCTTATTGACTAAATACTTTCAGCACTTTGCAGACTTTCAGGTTTGGCACAGACAGGCACAGACAGCATTAAGCAAGTTGCGATGAGAAGCAAGCTTGTTCGCCAGCCTTCAAGACTAGGTTAAATGCAGCTCACTTAGATAAATTGTCTCCTTCATATTTTCTGACGACTTACCTTCTCCTTTCATGTACTGCAGCACTGTTAAGCCTTCCAGGTTTAAGATTAATTGGTATAATTTTGCTTGGGCTTAATCAGACAACTTTATTAATATGAAAAATAGGTACTAGAAGGATGAAGAGAGACATATATTAAGAAGTCTTAAAACAAATCAAAACGTCTCTCTCAAGGGAAGTGACCGCTGTACGACCACTGAGCAGCCATAGTGTTATGGGGGTACGGCCACATTTTTCCTGCAGGCAAGTCAAACCCAGCAATTTCAGCAGCAGCACAAAGTTTCCCTGTTTCCAAGAATTTTTGTCTGCTTCCTATACAAAGGCAGCCTACCCGAACTCCTTACATCTGTACAGACTGATGACAAAAAAAGAGAAGGAAAAAAGAATATGAAAATTCTGAGAAATGTTTCCCTTGTAAATCCCAATGAGCCGCATATTATTCAGCCGCCTCTCCCGAACCCCCTCTGACATCTATTTTATATGGCCCCTCTCCTCCCTCAGACTCAACGTTGCAATCTCTTGTGCATCACACTTTTCCAGCTGGTTTTTTGGACTCCTTTTCCTCTCCCAGCACTAGCATTTCTCTATGGTCACACTGTGCAGCATGAACCTGGCCACGCTCCACAAACAAATCGCTTCGTTTCACCCTAGGCTAGCTTAACTTTCGGGTGTTTATGCTCTTGACTGCCACTTGCAATTGGAAAAACCTTATCCTGACATCATTCACCCTTTGCTCCCCAGAGGCCACGTCCGCAGTGCTCCACGATGCTCTTTTCCCCCCACCCCTAAACATACACACTCCTCTTTTGCATCAGCTTCTTTTAGGAAAAGATCGTGGTGCCCGTTTAAGTCGGCAAATCCTTCAACATTTGTGGAATGCTCCAAAATTGTCAGCGTAAACCCTGCATCTCTCCTCCCTTCTAGTTTCCTGGTTGGCTGTGCAGAGATGAGTGATTTTCGTACAGACCAAGACAGAAGTGGATTTAAAAGAGAGAAAAGTAAAGGAGAAGATGTGAGGGGAGCTGTGCAGCTTCTAAACCCCTGCTGCAGCTGCATCGAGTCATGGATCATGCCTCGAGCAGCTTTGTGGTAAAAGGGGAGAAAGGACACCCCTTCTCTCATCAACATTTCTCCAGCAGTCTGCTCACTCTCTCACTAGCCTCAGAGCAGGCTTCTCGCATACCTTTAATAAAAGATGGACCAGCTGAGCCGGTAGATGTTTCTGCACTTTTTCCAATGAAGTTAAAATGCCTGGGCAGGTCTGAGGCTACCGAAACACCATAACAAATAATTTGAAGCCAGAAAAATTCTCCGAGCTCATTATCTATCTGACTGGGAATCTTTAACTAATTACAAACAGCTAATTATTTATGGACCAATATAGAAAAGCACCCCTCAGCATGTTTAGCCCAAGACACTTTAACCTTTAGATGTCAGGATAAATCATTCATGAAAGAGTATTCATTAATTTTGCAAAGTGTGTCACATGCAGCCACAGATTCACTAACCCAATTGACTAACACACTTGCTAGAATTTATATAGTCACCATAGCGACTGCTCAAAATACTTAAAACATATGCCTGCTACCTTTCTTACTGCATTTTAATAGGCACATGCACAGAAACTCACACAGACTGAAGCACTGCTACATTCTGTGCGTTCTTCCCTACCGTCCAGTTTTTCAGTATCCACTGCATAAAATGCAGCTCCATGAGCAGCCCTGTTCTATGTTAAACCTCTTCATTGCCACCACGCACGCTTGTTCTCTAAAATCTAATTGAGCAATTCTTCATACTAACATTTTTTTCTACTCCTTGTATGCAGCCTGAAGGAAGGAAGATAATGCACGCTGCAACCTGGTGCCCAAACACAGTGTACGTTCACCCGAGTGACAGCACAGTGAAGTGGTGGTGCAGCGCCCCGAGACTGTGCTAGCCCGAGACAGAGCCGTCTGTCCGAGAATCCTCGAGACCGGCTGGTTTTCTTGCCATTTCATTACGAGAACCCAGCAGAGTCAAAGGTAAAACAAGGGGACTGTAAGTTTAGGCTGGGTAAAATCCAAAGGGAACATGAAAGAAGTCCTGCTCCTCAGGGTAACAGCAGGTTTCCATCAGATGGAAACGGATGGTTGGTACTTTACAGGCTGCAGAGGAGACCGGGAATGCTTTTTAGGAGCAACCAAGAAATATGACAGTTCTGATCAGACGGGCCACATGTTTCACCAACAAGAGCTGAACAATACTGAACTGAGAAGAGCTGTGCTCATTAGTTATGTGACACTCGGCAGGAAACCTGCATTTTAAATGACACCATTTTGCCTTTGTTCCTTTTGCCACAACAGAGCTCCCTGGAATACCAAATGCCTCTTCCAGTCTTTTAGCAGGCCATGCAGTTCAGTAGACCTAAAGACACCATAGCCCAAATACTACGTTTAGAAAATGCAACAGATGGCATTCCACGTTTCCAAGATTCAGATTACACCTTCCTCGCAGAAGAGGACGATGCAACACAAATGGCTGAAGAAGGCAAACAGACTGTTTCTCCGAGCTCTAGCAGATCTTCCAGATCTTTGATGTTGGAGCCATCTACTCTCGGGCAGAAAAGGCCATGGTAGAAGTGAACCGAGAATATTCCAGTTTGGAAGACGACTGACTAATCCCTGTCCTTCACAGACAAAGCTCTCTATTCTGGCAGTGAGAGGAGGATCCCTGCTGACAGATCCGCAGTCGGCGGGATGCAGACAGCAGGACTCCTTCGCAAGGTCATCTGGAAAGAACGGAGGCCACAGACCGAGACTGCAGCGACCACTGCCAGCCTGCGCCCTGTGGGCCAAAGGGTCCCTTCCTTTGGGGACTTTCTGTTTATCAACTCTGGCTACATACGACAGGCAGAAAGGTTTGACCAATGTTGCCGAATCCTTTTCAAGTTACAACTCTTTCTGAAAATAACAGGTTGCCTCAAAGATTCTGAAATAATTTAAGAAAACATGTGGGAGTGGGGAGCAGAGCTCCCACTGGCTGTTTAGGATGACAGCGTTCTCCTACCACACCACTACTCAGATGCAGCATGAGTCAGTGGTTGAGCCCACACGTCTGGGACTCTTGTTAATCATCTCCAAAGGCTCTTCAGGATGAAGCAGCTCGTGCATGACTCCTGTCAGCAGCCAAAAGGATTTAAAAACTGGCCAGATCTGTAGTCACCCATCCTTACATTTCCAAACAGGACCTCTGGGGAAAAGTCGGCCTCTTGGCTTTAAAAATATTAGGCTTTGTTGTAGGATGGAGGAGATCTGTTCCACTGTGACCGGGAACAAACATACCCCTTTTCTACACAAGTGCTATCTCAGAAAGGCAATATATAAACACACATCTTTTACACTCTTGCTTTTGGACTAGATCTTCCAAAGATGCCTTCATGGTGTGGCTGTCACCAGAACTGCTCCACAAGATATAAAACCACCATTTTAATGGCTGTAAATCTAATTTCTTTTTTGGCAAGTTCCAGTGTTACAAGCTGCGTAATTAAGCCCATACTTTAAGATTCCAACAACATATTGAAACATAATAGTCTAAAAAAAAAAAAATATTAAGAGAGTCTTTTTATCTCCTATAAACTACAGAAAACATCCTACATTAATTCTAGTCCTCCAGTACCCACTACCTGGCTGCAACACACTTCATGTACATGCACAGTATGAAGTTTAACAAGCATACACGTGCACAGCGCTATTTAGAAACAGAGTCCAACCAAGTAGTTTCAAACAGTATCCTGAAAAACATCCCAAATACTCTTTTTTCAGTGGGAAGGGAGAGCAGGAATAAGGAGGAGAATTAAATAGCTAGATTTCCTTAAGTACGGGGTAGATGGAGATTTCCACAGTTGTGTAACAAAATTACTCCTGACAGAAATAGCAAGTGTCTGGTAATACATTTGGCTAAAGAATATTTAATTTATGCTTATTCCCAAGCCTCCCAAGTATCCCTCGCGGCTTACGCAACCTTCTGCTAGCCTGCAGTTCTGACCTCCCCGTGCAGGTGGCTTCCAAATTTATTCTAAAACATTCTCAGAACAACTCATCTTTCAAGCCCAAACATGCAGCTCAACGTCACCCAGGCATCAGCGGAAATGGGACGCGCAGCACTTTCAGCATAGACCAGGAAACCTTCCAGCCACTCTACCTTCTGATGACTTGTGACTTCGTCCCTGCTCCTGCCCAGCTCCTCGGCAAGTTTCACGTTCTCCTCTTGCAAAGCTGCGAGCTGCTGGGACTTCTGAGCTGCTGCCAGCTTCAGCGCTTCGCTGCGAGGACAGAGAGTGCATCGTTACCATAGGAACGAGAGAGGCAAGAAAAAACTGTGGGAGAGATTCAGCTTCACAGCTTGGAAAAATACATCTAGGTCACGTGTCTAACGGGATCTATAATAAAGGTGACAATCTATACCTCAGATGCGCAGGGAGAGGTTTAACCCTGAAAAGCAGCAGCAGCACAAAACTCCTTTTCCTTTAAACGTATCAGATACTCAAAGAAATGGAAGGTAAGTTCAGAGTGCTAGTTCTGCATGCTTCCAATAGCCAGCAAATGCTGGGATTTAGAAACACAGGGCAGGGTTTGAGAAGAGTGTTGGCAAGGTTTATAGCCTAGACTTTCTCAGAAGTGGACTTTGTAGCCAGAGGTAAAACATAAGAATTGTTTAAAAAAAAAAAAAAAAGGAAAAAGGGCAAAAAAAGAAAAAAAGGAAAAAAAGAAGAAAAAAGAAAAAGAAAAAAGCTTACAGTTCCACTTGCTTAAACACTCCCTACAAGGTCTGACATCCAAATATACAAGAATGCGCAAGACCACAGGAGGTAAAACAGGAAAGTATCTTATCTATTCCATTATTTTTAATAGATACAAAACTGAAAACAAGACAAAACAAACGCTGAAGAAAAAAATAGATTTGCAGGTTTCATTAGCCTATGTTGCTACTAATATGTGTGATTTCCTTAAAGTAAGTTTATTTTCAATGAATTTTTGAAAAAATATTTTGCACGCCTGCCTGTAACACAAGTGACTAACACAAGTTTTTACAAGATTTGATGCCTTTCAAAAAATAGAAAAGATGCGCTTCATTTCATTAAACAGTAATTTTTATGACTGTGTTTTGTTTTCATAAAACGGAGTCTCAGTAGTCCTATGTGCCAATAATACACAGAGTTAAACCCTGACTGGAATATTAAAAATACTTTTATGACTGTGGGAGGTGGAAGAACCCCTAAGTCAGAAACTTATTCAAGTGCTTCAAAATACAAGGACTCTGTGGTCTGTTACTGGGCACATTTACACACAAGGAAGTCTGATTTACTTTTTGAGTTCAGCCTGTGATGACTTAAGATTTTCTAACCATTTCTTCTATCTGGCCTCACCTCGACTGATTTCCAATCCGATCCACCTCGACTGGATTAAACAGGCTACCTCACATCACTGAACATCGGTTCCCATTATCTTGGTACAAATCTACTTGCTGATGCAGGAACATACCTATTTTTAACCACAATTGTTTGCTGAACTGCAGTACTAACCAGTTCTCCCATTTTGGCTTTTGGCATTAAAGCGTAGATTCAGGGCATTGTAAAAAAAAAAAAACACACACAAAATACTGGGATCAATTTGTGTGAAATGCTCCCTCGTGCTTAGTGCCAAGGAACTTTAAACTGATAGCGCAAGTGCACTTGACAGTATGCAGTACTAAATGAACACACAACGTCCAGCCGGTATTTCTGCTTTTCTTCATCCTGGTTTTACACGGAAGGCTCTTTTACGGAGGACACCACTGCCACTGTAACATCCCCCCGCCTCCAAAAGGCGCTGCTCGAAGGCAGCACCACATCCCTCCCCACAGCCACAGCTCCTCTGGGCAACGTCTCCCCTCCGCTCTCCTTCGCCAAGGCAAGGGCACTGCCTTCATCAACTGACCTCTCAAAGGTGTTCTCTCCACCCACATCACTGCCTATTATCAAGCTAATTCCTTACTCTAATTAAACCAAGGCAACACACAAAATAATGATGACAACACAGATCAATTAAAAACAACTAGAGAAGCTTCCACTTATCCACAACGTCTATGAGACCAGTGATGATTAGAGACCACACTCAGCAGTAGTCTATGACTAAGATTAACCTTAAGAAAAAAAAAAATTAAAAAAACAACCCCAAACACAGGGTGATCAGGATCATGAGAACACCTTTCAGTGCTGAAGATTTTCAAGGAAATATCTTCTATAAGTAATTTCTGCTTGATAAATTACAGTCCAAGTTATTTTGCCTCTCCATGATACCGGAGTCTGCCAGCCTCTTGCTGTTCTAGCATTAGAGCAACTAGTCTGGAAATAATTATTTTGCTTTGACATTTCCCACGAGCACTGAGGCAGGTTGGAATTGCTCACGGAATGAAATCCTGCCTTTCTCAAAGGAGGCTGCTGTCTATATAAGCATGCAGGTTTTTAAAAGCAAGCAGTAAAATCTGTCGGTCATACAGAAATTTAGTATTAATTCTGTGTGCTGATTTCCTTTGTGTCCCGTCTTCACCTCAGAGCAGTGGTTAAGAACTGTCGCAAAATGACTTACGGAACTAATAATAATTAGCCAAAGCTGCTCTTAGCTATCAGTCCAGATTCCAGCTCTCTCTCCATGAGTCAAGAAATTATTTTCAGAGCGCAGGTGGGAACAGAGATTTGTGATTTAACGCATTATACCTCTGAAACTTGGGGCACATGCAGCTATTGCAGGGTGGCAATAACTAGGCTGGATTTTTATTCATGGTGGCACACCGAAAGCTTTGATACAATGAGATTCCACAGGACAAATTACTTTATATCAGATGCTTTGCAATTAATTTGTTTGTATACAGTGTTACACATCATTAGTTTGTAGTACATAAGAGGTAGTTTCTCAAATGACAAGCAATTAACTCTGGTTTTACATAGTATATATGGCATTTGTATTGTATCAGTTTCAAAGTAAGTGCATGGGGGGCAACAGGAATAAACTGGATAAAGCCATCAATGAAAAATAAAAGCAGAACCAGATTTTCTATAAACAAAGCCACTTAAAACTATTTAATACTCCAAGTGTACTTGTAATTAAATCCAAACAGAATTTCTTTATAATAAAGCTTTTAAAATAATCTAGTGCCCTCAGGTGGCAGCACTCTATACTTCCTCCAACAAACAAACAATTTCAAACAATGCTCGGAGTGAAAGATTTGCTTCAACACTCTTCAGCAATTCAGGAGCAACATTCTGATTTCACGTTTTATACATGTTAAATTCATATTTAATTTTGACCTAATATCTGTTTTTCAGTACTGGAGAGGTACTGAAAGACAATTTTTCAAAAAAATGAAAGGTAAATACAAAGGAATGGTTTAATGCATTTAACATTGAAATACTTACAATTCTTTTTTAAGTTCTTCCACTTTCTTGTTCTCCAAATTTAGAAGCTCTTTTGATTTATTAAGTTCCTCTTCATTTTTCAGGTTGTTTTGTTTAAGCATGTCCAACTTAAAGAGGAAAAAAAAAAACCCTCATTACACTAATGAAACTATACAGTTCTTAAGGTAGCACTCGGAAAAGCTATTCAGGAAATTGGGGCCTGAGCTGAGCTTTTCCGCTTTTTCATCTTTAGCCCTTAAATTAATCCAGTCTGTTTGTACTGAGAAGCATTTGTCTAACGGAAGGTGTTATGAGACTTTCTGCCTCCAAGTCAAGCACCACAAAGAATTCAAAGTCCATTGAAGAGCAGTTTACAGTAATCTGGCGTATATACCCTGATATAAAGGTAAAGCTACAAAGGACCTCCATTCTAAATGCTACACAACTCAAAGCACTTTTTAAAAATTCAACATTTGTTGCTAAAAATTAGCTGTTCCCTTGATCTTTATTCCCTTAAGATAATGGATAAAAAGTTCTGCTTTACCATACCTTAATTTCTGAGAAACGGCAGGCTCAATGTTGTCCTTGCAACCATCAGAAATTAGTTCCTTTCAGAGTTGTTGTTGCATGGGACAAATTGTTGTATATCTGTTTACTGAGCTTGCATCCACCACGTAAACACCACAAGCCTGTGAACCTGATTTGTTCTCATTCAGCGACACATTATATTGCATAACAGATAATCTTCAGCCATTCTCATGGCATTACGGGACACTGGATTTTTTTTTTTTAATCCAGAAAGTGAACCCCTGCCATTATTAACGTCACTGCATTTAATTCTCAAGTCATCAGATCTCGTTGGAAATCATTACTGTTTCAGCACAAGCCGTGGCATTTAGGTTAGCCCAGCTGTTCACTACCCATTATTGCCAGCGCTGCAAAAGATGAAAGAGCCATCACAAAGAAGCCACAAGGGGCTCAAGATCTGCAGAAAAGATGCCAGTTTAATGTTAGACTAGATACTCTGGGGCACAAGAGTGCGAAAGAGAGTAGTGAGGACATTCTTCCCTTCTTCAGACCCTGAAGTATCACAAAGTGGTGGGGTCCTCCCACCATAAACTGAAAACGAGTCCCTAGAGGAATTGCTGTACATGTTGGACTGTGAAATTCTTTGGGATCATTGTGCTCATGTGTTTGTATAGCTCGGTACAATTTGTACCTTGTCGGACCACAAATCTGATTAACAGAAAAGTGGAAAAAAGAAGAAATGGTAACATTACACATGTCAAGATCACAAAGAGGATGGACAGAGCAAGGAGTGCGTTAGAGGTGAGAGAGTGATAACTTTTGGGGACCAGGAGCACTCTTACACAGAGCTCTGCAGCACTTCATCGGAGCGTGAAGTTGCACCCCATACTTGCAACCAGGGAACTGAAGACCAGAGAGGTCACGCCTAAGCAACTTATTCAAAGCTATACAGCAAGACTGACTAAGCCTCAAGTCAAACCCACGTCTCTTGATTCTGTGATCTGCAAAAGCTGCTGTAGCATCCCAAATTCCTATTATGTACCATAACTTTTTTTGTTGCTGCATCAAGATTGAAGGGACGTGACCTTGTATGCTGTACGGTATTTAAAACCACATGCAAAAAACAAAAGAACATAGGTCACACGGCTATATAAAGCACCTAGATTTTCCATCAATTTCCATCAATTTTCCATCAATACTTAAGTCATTTAGTAAGTTTTCACAAGCCAGTCAAGACTGAGTATTGTGGGAAAAATGACAGAATCCACTCTTGCCTAAGCTGGTTCTCTGTTATTCAATAGTTGTTCCTTACAAACCAGGCAGAACTTTTCATATAAAAGCACTGGAATGTGATTACTTCGTTCTGTAGCTTCTCGTTTGTCTGTCTAGAGTTCTCCAAAGAGGCCAAAGTTTCAATCTTTTCTTTGTGAATGGCGTCCTTCTCTTTGGTCACCTTCTCCACAGCCTGGAAAACATCTTCTGCCATTTTGGCAGCCTGTACGTAAAGGGGGTGGGGAAAAAAAAAATAAAGAAGTTATTACCAAAGGGACCTCTGAAAGCAAAAGATGAACCACAATACTTTATGCACAGCTCCACAGTTTGCCAGCTGCTTTCCAATTAAATAAATACTTCAACTGGGAATTTATTTGCATTTTGAAGCTGCATAAAGTATAAAAATAAATGGACGTGAGAAGATACAATTCCATGCAGAAATAGATCAGAACCCCATGCTTGTGTTACCCCCGAGGAAGCCCACTGCTTCTTTTTTAATTCCTGGATTTTTAATTACCACCACTGTGATTGCTCTTAGACTTCTAACCACTTTAGACAATAGTAGTTCAATCGATATTCACTGCCAACAGACTGCTCTATTTTCAGAAAATGTGGAATTATAAAAATTTGTTAAAAATTTGAAAAAGAATTAAAAATTAAATCGGAGATAAAGCCAATCATTGCATTATTTCAGTGTTGTTCATTATGCCCTCACAAAAGGAAACACTTCACGTGAATATTAAAATACCTAGGCAGGCATAATACATTCCTATAGGCTATTTTAATTCTAATTTGTATTCAAAGCAATTTTATGGGCTTCAAGCCACACAAACTGAAATTCAAAATACTTTACAGAATTTGTTGGTGGTGAATACAAAACACTTCTGTGAATAAAAAGAACACCAGAATTGTCAACATCTTCAACAGACTGAAAGTCCTACAATGTAAGTTGAAATGGTTCTCTTACCCTGCTTTTTATCCAATTACATTTACAGGAGCAGTATGTTGTTTTGTTTCGTTTGCTTTATTTTGAGTAACTCAAATTTGTAGTTTGTTGTAATTTAACATAAAATTGCAGAAAGATCTAATCTAAAACCTTATCTATAACTAGGCTTGCTTTTAAGCTGCAGAGTACTTCAGCAGGAGGAGCCGCTCAATTTCTCCTACAAGATTCGGGAAACAAAACTTCCTTTTATTCACAGTTTATGTTGTTTTCTTGCAACATTCAGCGACAACATAGGCTTTAATAATTAGAAATATTTAAGAAAAAAACTAAAGTGTCTTTCAGACTCACAGTTAAAACTTGAAAATAAACCAAAGTAATATATTGAGAGAAACCATAATTCCAGGCTGTTTATATTGAGCTGAAGTGCTGATTGTGCAATGAAGTGCAGAGAGGAAACCGTTGGGTTAGTGCTCAGGATTAGTATAACTGTACTTGATTGTTCAACTATGTGTTTCAATACCTCCATTTTTTGCGCTACTGTTTGGGCCTGGAGAGTCTCAATTTCTTTTAGTTTCAAAGCCAGATTATTCATCTCCTCCCGCAGCATCTGATTTTTGCCCTGAGACACCAGCAATTTGCCTGAGAGGTCACTATCAGTTTGTTCTAAAAGTGCTACTTCCTGGTGCAGTTTATAATAATCCTTGGAGAATTTCTCCTTCTCTTTTAGTATTTCTTCCTTAGTGATGACCAGACTCCTCTGTTCAGCAAGCAGGCTGTCATGTTCCTGAAGTAACTGTACCCTGTCCTTCTCCATCACCTCATGCCTGCGTTGAAGATCATCCAGCCTCTCGGAGACACAGCTGTGCAGGTCCTGGAGCTCTGCTTTTGACTTAGACAAGGAAGCAAAGTCACTCTTCAGTCGTTCGATGCTGGAAGTAAGCTGCTCTGTCTCTGCACGGAGGGTTTCTTTTTCTTTAATTACTTCCACCAGTTTAGTTTCAGATTTTTCTTTCTCCTGAACTAAAAGTTCTTTCTCAGTCAGAAATTCTTTGTTTTTCCCTCTCAGCTCTTCTATTTCCTTCTCTAAGAAGCTGATGTTGCTTTGAAGTTCCATCCGTTCTGACAAAAACGACTCCTTGTCCAGTTTTCTAGCTTCTTTTTCTATGGTTAATTTTTCTTTCATAATTGCAACCTCTCCACTTAATTTCTGACAGTTATCTTGCAATTCAGTCCTCTCTCTGGTCAGCATTTCCCTATCAGAGGAACAGGTCTCAAAGGAAGACGACAGGAGCTGCTGGGCATGTGACAGAGCAGACAGTTCATTTTCTAGTGTTCTTTTGGTATCTTGGGCCTCTTTCAGAAGATGTGAAAGGTCACATTTACAGGCGATCAGCTCTTGATTTTCTAGAGTCTTCTTAATTAGTTCTTCCTTGAGGGCTTCAACGGAATCTTGGAGCATGGCATTCTTTTGGGTCAGAGCTCTGTTGGCTGAGACATCCCGCTCATGTTCTCTTTTCATATCAGAAATTGCATTTGCAGAGGACTTGTTTTCATCAAGAAGCTCCGAGTATTTGTTCTCCAATTCATTCTTCTCTTGAAGAAGAGCTTCATTGTGCTTTTCAAATTGCAACAACCTATGAAAAACAGATTCCTTTTCTAAGTTCAGTTCATTTATTTTCTCAGTAAAGACTTTCTCAGCAAGTATGGCATCTGCTGTGGCTTTAGCAAGCTTTTCAGCAATTGCCTTATTTTCATTTAAAAGTTCCTTCCTTTCAGCCAAAAGCGTTTGTTCTGATGAAGACAGAGCCTTTTTCTCTTGAAGTAACTGAATACATTCAGAATTGGATTTCTCTCTTGAGGCTTCAGCTTCCTCAAGAAGACGAGAGAGATTCGCAAGGGAATCCCTCAATTCCATATTGCCTTTCATCGCTTTTTCAAGTTTTTTATGTTCAGTCTCAAGTTGTGTTTGCACCTCTTCTATTCTCACTTTTAATGCTTGGTTTTCACTAACCGTATTGTCTAAACTCACACGCAGCTCTTCTGTGCTTTTAAGGAGCATCTCCTTCTCGGACTGCAGACTCTGGCTTGTCTCCAATAGACTGTCCCTTTCATTTTTTAAGGCTATATGTGTATTTTTAAGATCTGAGTGTTTTCCTAAGGCTGAATCTCTCTCTGCAGTCAGAGCTGACACTTCTTGCAGTAGCTCTCTTTTATCTCTGGCCAGGGCCTCACAAGAACTTTCCAGCTTCTGAATAACATGATCTTTGTCTTTAAGAACTGCATCTTTCTCTTCCAAAAGTTTCTTCTGAAAATTCTCCAGTTCTTCCCGTTCCTTGAGATGTTTCTGACATACCACATCCATGGCATCTTTGTTGGCCTGAAGTTCTTCCAACTGTTGGCGCAAGGTTGACTCTGAAGACCGGAGAGCATCATTTTCTTGAGTTATCTTCAGAAGGTTTGCCTGTGCTGCCTCTATTTCAGAAAGCAATTTGCTTTTCTCAGAAATTAGTGCTACCTTTTCTGTGCTTTCCTGCTGGCTTTCGGCCTCAGCTTCTTCCTTCTGCTTCAGAATTTTTTTATTTTCTGAATTAAGTTCTTCATTTATTGTCCGAAGTTCTTCGTGGTCTTGTTGCATTAACGAAATCTTTGATTCCAATTCTAGAAGTTTTGATAACAAGGAACCTCGTTCTAATTTTAAAGTATTCCCCTCCTGGGCCAAAGTCTCTTTTTCTGATATCAAACCCCTCATCTTGTCTGACATAACTTCAATCTCTTTTCTGGCTGATGCTAACACAGAGCTTAAGGACTAAAGAAATAAAGTCAGGGAAGGGAAAACAAAAATGAAATCAAGCAGATGAGAAATGTGGTTTAAGGGCAAATAGAGCTCTTGTATTTTAAGTTTTAAAAAAAGCGTATACACTGACACACAGTCCCTGTGCAAACTGACCTGTTGACAGCCACCCCGATATTTCATTACAAAACACCCACCATCTACAAGACAACTTTTCAGTAATTAAATAATAATAATAAAAAATAAATAATCATGGTTTGAAGGTTCTTCAATTCAAGACTTCATCTTGTTTTTCAAACTATTCTCAACAAATTTTCTGAATGTAAATTATTCAGGACAAAAAGCCACAGAATGATTTAATGAGAATCTAAGTGAATTAAAATGCTGGGAGTTACATTAGATGCTGACTTCCAGTTCTCAAATTCACCTTCTATAGATAATTCTCCTCATGATTCTGTTCAAAATATATTGTCATAACCCACTTAATTCAAAACGCCACATCAGTGGCTTATTTAAAGTTAACTTGTGTGCCAATTTATACACTAAATATTTTGCTAAAGCATAAAACAAAGATTATAGCAAATAACTAATGAGAGATGAAAGCAAGCAGCAATGTCAAAGAAACAGGAGAAAAAATAACAATTATTAAAATCAAGCTACATACTAAATAGTTGCACATAATATAGGATCATACTACGGAACAAAATTTCAGGTGTGCAACACTTAAATGAAATAGTTCACAACCTATTTTAAAATAATTCATGCATTTAAAAACCAGAGAATAACATTTGGCTCCAATTAATTGTGCTGAGCCAGATACCTATGAACATAAAACGTTAACATCAAAGAACCGTATTTCATGGATTCTTGTGTAATCTAGAGAAGACAACCAGTTAGTCACGTGTGCTTCTCTTCCCTAACCAATATTAGTCTACCCTGGAAAGGTTCAAAAAGAAACACTACAAAAATCTCACTATGAAACAGCAAAGCCAGGCAAAAAACAGCGATTCACTGAAACAGAAAGATTTAAACTTTAAATTTCTTGCAGAGTAACAAAGTATACATACTTTGGCCTGTTCCGCTTGCTTTTTCAGCTCCTCAGCCTGTGTTTCTAACTCTTCATTTTTCTTTTGTGCAATTTTCAGTGCCTCTTCTGCATCCAGCAAGTTCTGCTTAAACCCTTTGATATCTGCATCGTGTTTAGTGATCATCTCAGAAGTTTCTTTTTCATGCTTTGCCTGAAGATCCTTATACTGATTTTGGCTCGTCTCAATTTGCTTTTTCTGACAGAAGATAAAACAAATGGAACACAGTTAAAGAAGCGGTGGTACAATATTCTGCACGTAGTTAGCTAGTGCTTTTTAAAGTTCTTCTTACCATGTCCGTTAGTTGATCCTGCATATTTTTCAGTTCTGCTTGATGAATCTTGAGAGTTTCTTGCTGACTCTGCTCAGCTTTCTGTGTTGTCTGCTCCACATTTTTCTGAAGCTGAACAGCCTTTTCATTTGCTTTTGTAAGCTCAAGTTGTATTTCCTCCAACTGCCTGGAAAGACCAAATAAAAGAACATTACTTTTTGCTGACAGCACAACGAGCACAGAGATGAAAGCGTCTAAATTATGCTGAAGTTCTATATTCTGTCCAAGTATTTAGAAAGAGGTTTAATTATTTAACATATAGAGAATGTTCTGCTAAATTAAATATACAGAAGCGAGACTGAGCACTTGCTCATGTGCAGAGCAACACAGCTGCCAGTTACTTTGCCCCCAGTCTGGGGTTTTGTGAAGGTAAAGAACAACTATTCTACATACAGTTTTTACTTGAAACAAAACACATTTTCTCTTGCTACACAAAAATGTGACCCAAGTCTTTTATATCTCCAGGTAAACCAAGCTTATCGGGTAATCAAGTAATTATGAAGCATAATCACAAAGAAGTCTAGATTATTAAGAAGGTCGCTTACCCTGGGCAATAAGAAGCACGTTACGTAAGAATTTTAGAATTACAAATGTTATTTGCTCTTCAAATCACTCCGAGGAGACTGTTTTGATTAATTTAGTTTGATAGAATAAGCTCACTTGTCATATCAATGTGACACTCGGGAAGCATCTTGTTCAGATATTTACAAAAAGATAAAATGAAAAGTGCTGGGAGTGCTGTAGCGAAGAATTAATGTGAAAATGTTCTGACAATGCTGGAATACCTTTCTTTTAACCGAAGCTCATCATTCATTTTCGTAAGCTGAGCAGAGCTGTCTCCTGAAGACTTCATGATCTCTGCAATATCATTTTCAAGTTTGGCTTTAGCTTCAATCAGTTGCTGTTCTCTCTCTTCTCGCTCCTTCAATTTCTTCTCCATCACTGAGCAAGACAAAGGTTAGCAGTTCAGTAAATTTAAGAGAAAGGGTATGCACAGACTAGCTACAAGATAGTAAAGGGCTATAAGCAGAGAAATATTGACACTGCAGAGCTTGCAAATTACCCCTTTAACATTAAAAATTACAATTGTTTGACTTTTGAACTGCTAACTGTAGCAGAAGGTTAAGAACTCTTCAGAAATAGTAAAAAAGCAACTAGTCAAGAAATCTTTCTTTCAGAAGTGATTCCCTTAACTTCAAGCCATGAGAAGCTGACAGGAGTTCTACCCCTACCAGAGGATAATCAAGCAATATAATGCGAGAGCTACGCACATCTTACAGGTGAGACAACTCACCAGCTATTTAGTAGAGCAGCGGAAGACAAACAATGCAAGCAACAGTGAAGAAAGGACTCAGTGCAGGCCAGGCACTGCCCCCGAGGGCAAGCGCAGCCCTTGGGATGACTTCTCCAGTCCCAACAATGCCTTGAAAGGCTTGCATACAGGGTACATAATGACTCTTAATTTCTTTCTACTTGGTTTTAAATAGAGATGTACAACTAGAAATATATAGCAAGATTCCCTCCTGTGAGATAGGAAGAAGTGGACAGCCAGAGTAGTGTACAGGTTTTTTGACGTCCTTAGAAAGAAAACACTACTTCGGGACAAAGCTTCTGTGAACTAACTACCTTATTACATTTGTAATGCTTCAGTCTGGTCCCCGAGCCTTTGTCTGGGATCTGACCATTACCACAGCATGATTTTGTTGCAATGTCAAGCAAGAATTTAACTATTGATTTGGCATACACTCAACCAGGAAGTCTTCTGCCTTACTGCACGATTTCCTTAACATCACGGTCACCTTGCTGTGTCACTGCACACAGTGCCACAAAAGCCATTTTCTGCCTAGAGAAAAGGCTTTCTTTTGAAGCCATATGCATTTGTGAAAGCACTATGACGTGGAGAGCTGAGCAGGAGGTATACAAAAGCATAAAGCTGATGCATTTTTCAAAACGTTTCATTATATTACTTCCTTACCAGCGAAACTAGACTTCAGCTGTTCCAGTTCTGAAGACATGAGTGCAAACTGCTCTTCTTTTTGGTTTAGTTTTTTTACTGTTTCTATGCAAGTAAAATTTTGAAAACAAAGTTAGTAACTACTTAGATGCAGATAATTCCACCTACTTGCAAGGTATATTACTCTTAAGAAGACAGGCTGCAAGTAATCCTGTCCTTTCCATAGCCGCGGAAACTGCTGTACCACCAGGTGTAAATTTGAAAGCACATGGAAAAAAACCCTTTATTTTACACTTGTTTTCTGCAGCTTTTCAGTTGTTTAGTTTAGCAGTAGACATACCTTGCATAGATTGTTGAACTTTTTCTGCTTCATCAGCTGCACTAGTAAACTTTTCTTTCTGAAAAATGGATAAAAACCTAAGGTAAGGTTTAGTAATAGCAGTAGAATTCAACCACTGAATTTATATTAGGTATTTTTCAAGTACAAAATAGAACAGTCTTCACTCCTATCATAAACGGATCTGAAGTTTTTGAATTAGAGTTTAGCATAGATATATTCAGCAACATAAAGCAAGATTTTCCCTTGCCTTGGTTGCAAGCAAGTCCCTAAACATCATTCAAAATAACTTCTCCACCAGCCAGCATAGCAACAGAACTGCAGCCACGGGCCCAGCGTAGGAGACGTGATTTCTGGGCCTCAAAGCAAGAAGTTGTCCATGCTGCTCACAGGCTGCACAGTGGACATCTGCAGCCCTATGATCAATCTCATACCAGTGTCTTCCAGCTTTACCAGCAGGAAGAGATGCTAGACTGTGAAGAAAAGGGAGAATATTGAGGAAGATAAGAAGCGAGACTCTTCCACCAACTTCAAGTATTTACTATGGCCATGGAAAGACCTAGAAGCATGTCTTTTTGCTACTAAGTCCAGTGTAGTTTCTTAGGAAAATCCAACCCAACTACAGAAGACTTGCAAATTTAATTAAATCTGGATAATGAGAAACTGGATGAAAAATATCTTCAGAAACCATTTGTGAGACGTGTATAGCAAGCATTAATTTGGACAACAGTTATAATAAGGGGCCACATAGTCGCCTTAATGAATAGTCTAAACTGCATGCTGCTTTTGATTTGGTTTAATACTTTATCTGAAATCCATAAACAATGAGTTCTATTCAGACAAAATACCTGATAACACAGGACTCAGGTGAAATGCTCTTTTCATTCTGAGACAGATCCTACCGGTCACAAACCCCTGCCTTCTTTTCACGAGTAAAATAGCTGTGAAAGACTTTGCTTAGAGTTGACCCACAGATTTCAATTACACTCTCACCATGAAAACCAAAATCCAAAGGAAAAAGTCAAAATTTTTGGGTATTACTCACCAAAACTTGAAGTTCCTTTTCCAAAGAATCTTTAACTTGATTTACTGCACTCAAGTTTTTCTCAAGGTCAAGAAGCTTTTGCTCTTTGCCCTGCAGTTCTTTGGCCAGATTACTGGCCTAACAAAGATGATGAAATGGAGTAAAATAAAATTACAAACGTGAATGAAAAAAATAGGAAAATTAAAAGTTGAATCTGAAAGAAATAACTGTAATATTAAAATCACTGTAAGATAAAAAAAAAAAAGAAAAACCAACTGAAGAAAAAAAAATGTGATGTGTTAACTGAGTGAAGCTGATTTCCGCTGATGACTACATACATCACAATACCAATTGCATCTTGGAATATATTTGAAATCATTAAAATTTACTTCTCTTGGAAGCAATGGTGAAAACATTATTTAATGGCAGACAGTTTTGAGTACATTCAAAATTTCAAAACAAAATTACAGCACCAGTTGAATTAGTCCTTTAGTTCTTTATTGTTTTAATTTTTTTTAACTGATCAATTTAGCATTTATGCTTCAACTGGCTCTTCAGACCAGTTCACATTCGAGGATGTAATTTTTTGGAAGGCTCTGTCCCACACCCAGGGGTAGTGCAGAAACCCAGTGTGACATTAGAGTCAAAGGTCCGTAGAAATCTAGTATCTTGGCACCATCTGTGAAGGGTTTATGAAAGCTATTTCCAGCTACTTTCCCACTACTCTTACAATTACAGCTCTAGCTTGTCAGCTCATTGATATATTTGGGATGTGGGGGAACCCCTGAAATAAAATGGTATCTTAGCACTTTTAATCCTAGCAGCAGTGGTGGAACAACTTTCAAGTACCAAATGGCATGCTATCAACTTTAAAGAGACATTTCACCCAAAACCAAGAAAAACGTGGGTAAGAAGTACCACATTGCAGTCTGTGCTTCAAAAATGACGTCAAACAGTGCCTAAAAACATCACTACCTTTGTCTTAAAGAAAAGTTCCACCAGGATCTCTTTTGCTTTCTTTTGTTTTTAACAGCCTCTTCCATCACCTTGTCTGATGAGGGGCAAGGTAGCAAAGGTACAGAGGAAACATTTCCCCATTGGGCCCCAAGTCATTTTATCTGAATACCTCTGTCACCAAAGGTTAAAAACTTAAGATGTGTGTATTCTTCTCCCAAATAAGCCAACAAACTAACTTTTCCATAACACAAAGCTTTCAGCAGAGGCACGCCAAAGCCTGCAGCAAGAAAGCGTAGAAGGAATTTTTTTCTTTTGCTTAGTGGTACAGACCGAGCACTAGAAACCTGTTGAGACATGACCCAGTTAACACTTTCTCTAAACCTCCTCAGACGGTACTAAGATACACGTTCAATAAAACTAGTTGTTTTTTTCTGTGACGTATTTGCTATAGGAGATTAGAACAGTACAAATGTGAAATAAAAGCAAAGTAAAAATAAAAGGATGGATGTTGATACAAACCTTGCTACTTCCATCAACCTTTTCAGTCTCTAAATTCTGAATTTGTTTCTCAGCTGCCTCAAGCTGCTTGCTAAGTTTCTGGATTTCCAATTTACCTTCAGAATTGGCTTTCTGAAGTGCAGCAAGGTCCAAAAGCTTTTCTTCAGCAGCTTTGATCTGTGGTGTAAGACTATCAATAACTTTGGTTTGTTCATTGTACTTGGCTTGCAGTACCTCTAGCTCCTTTACCTTTATTTCAGCTTCCTGTAATTTGTTTAAAGTGTCTTCCATTTCTACTAGATGCTGATCTTCCACACTTTCCAGTTTGGTCTTCAGGCTTTCCAGGTTTTGCTCTTTCTCCTCTGTGACTGCCAACAGTTTTGCTTTCAGTGATTCCATCTCTTTTAAATAATGAGATTTTTCATTTTCCTGCTTCAGTTTTAGATTGGACATTTCATTTTCATAGTCTAATTTAACCTTCTCAATCTGAGTCTTTAACTCTGCAAATTCTGCTGTCTGAGCCCCTACACCTTTGCTGAAAGAAACTTTTAGTTCTTCCATTGCTTGCTGATGGGAGGCGATTGCAGATTCCAGCTTCGATTTCCACAGCTCTATCACATCTGAATTCTCCTTGTTGGCGTGATCAAGCTTAGTTTTCAAGGACTCATTTTCTTTTGCCATTCTCTCATTTGAAGCTGAAAGTGATTTGATCTCTTTCTGCAATGCTTCTTCACTAACACCAAACTTCTCTTTCAGTGAATTCATCTCATTCTGATGTTCTTTGCTAACTGCTGCCATTCTTTCTTGCAAAGAACTTACTTCTTGTAACAACGAAAGAGAAGTGTCCACATCATCAATGTGTTTACTAGACTCTAATCTCCCTCGAAGCTCAGCTACTTCCTTCACCCGCAACGCTAGATCTCTTTCTAGTTCCATGATGCGAGATTTTTCTGATACCGTGGCCACCTATGATTAACAGCATTTTAAGAAAAGAAGAAAGAATTATAAAAGATACGTTTAATACAAAGACACTTAGGCCTCACTGAAAAGAAACCACCGAGTGTTGCAAACTAACATGGTTAGTGTGTTCTTACCAGCATTTTGGATTAGAATACCCTTGACTTTCTTTGTCAACTCCTATTTCTATCGAAATTCTAAAGAAACCTCAAGTAAAAATGCTGCTTTGACATAGAAGGCTGTGAAACAAGAGCAACTGTTGTTTCACTTACGTATAAATTATTGCTTTAAAAAAGGAAAAATGTCCACATCTTTGTATTACATTCTCTCTAAAGGTGGAATTTAGTTAAATTCATTTTTCTGAAGTTATCCAGAAATAACATCTTGCTAAACAACTTACAAACTATGGTTATGTATATTATCAATGTTTAACAAAATGTTTCTCAGAACCATTTTAAAGCCGACTGGAAAAGAACAGAGAACCCCGAGGTCTTTATTTGCTGAAATAATTGCTTCCAAATTATCTCATGCCAGCTATGACCCTCAGAGAAAAATACAAACACATTTTTAGCCTACAAATCCTTTGAAACTCCTTCTATATTCACTCATTTGTTGTCTCTGAAAAAGTGTCCTCACATTTTCTGAGCTTTTCACTGGCTGTAGAAGCAGCTTGTGGTATGGAAAAGCATCCAAAGCTACCACAATTATTTCTAATTAGGAAGTTACACTTCAACCTCCTTATTATATCAACATCCTGAAAAAGACATTACTTACCTGCAATTGCTCTTTAAAAGTACTTATTATGGAGTACATTCTTGGTTTTATAATATTCATCCTACCTCAACTTCCAGAAAAGCTGCATGTGTGAGCATGAACATATATTTATCTCTCCTTAAGAACTGACATCTGCTGAACCTGGGACAAAGTATGTCCAGTAATATTTTAACAGGCAACAGTATTACTAATGCTACTGGGATATCCATTAACAGATTGTCACGGGTGGAAAAAAAAGAACTAGAAAGCTACTGCTAACCATGATTTAGCAAAGCAAGTAGTACAACAACTATTTAAGACCTGAGAAACCAAGCCCCAAATACTAAATTTGTGTTAAAAGCACTGGCACAGTTGATCTTACTTTTTTTGGATTTAATGAACTTTGCTACTTCTAAAATGAACCACTGCACATTCCTTTATGTCAATTCACAGCCCCATTTACTACTTTTGACTTGGATTCAAGTATTAATTTTGCAGTTTTATGACATCTTACCTGAATTCTTCTGAAGAAACGTGTGTATATATACAGGCATACACACACACACAACACTGAAGCTCAAAATTAATGCTAATTTTTAAAGTGTTCCAGCTATATCTATAGCAGGTACTGATCATGGCAGGAGCAAGGACCTGTTTCAGCACGTGTTACACCCAGCAGACTGTGTCATCAGAAATCTTCCACAACACAAATCAGTCTTGTTATTTAAATAGTGAAAACCATTACCCTAGTGTCTTCTAACTCCCTCTGGAGTTTGTCAGCTTTGGTCTTTTCAAAGAGCAGGCTCTGTTCAAGCTCCTTAATGCGGGCATGCTCCAGTTTGGTCTGCGTCTGTTAGTAAAAAGGGAAAGGAAGAGAACACAACGGTGCCACCATCACATGCCAGCACAAGAGGAGGGAGCCACATGCAGGCCGTGCTGCCAGAATCTTCTACCAATGATGAGCAGAGAAGATGCAGTGGATAAAATGAACAGGGAAATGCTATGGATGAGAAAGATGGACTGAAAGTGTAAATGGACTGACGTGTAAAAAAAATTAAAAAAAGAATAAATAAAATCACAAACGAAGAAATATGAACAAAAAAGTTTCATGCAGCCGAGAAGAAGTTATTTATCAGTACATGAAGTTTTCAGCACAAATTAGAATAGTTATGTAAAAAATACACATGTGTATATATACCTATACCTGTTCTAGTAGGATGAGAGGTCCCTTTCCTTGTCATCCCACTAACTTTTCTCTTCAATGTATTGGGCTTATTTTATAAATGATTTAGTTATTAACCAGGGGACAAAAATTCACAACTGAAGCCCATGTGACAAATCAAAACTTTTAAGCTTTTTTTTTAATGTTATCTGTATCTCAAGTTTCAGCCATAAAAATCCTTTTGCCCAAGACCTGGCAACATTCGGGTTCATTTGTCACTATGGCATGAATTATTTGAATAGAAACAGAAAGAGAATGGTTGTCTATAACTGCAGAACCCTCCTAGTTTCCCCCCGCCTTCCTCTTTCAGGAAGGAAGGAAGCAACAAGTAAGATTCTCCAAAACCAGGTTGAAAAGCGAACCAGTCTGTTTGCTCTATTAGTTACTGAAACCTAAATATATCGAACAAGATGTGGAAGGAAGGAAAAAAAAAACGTAAGATCTTTGTAATTCTAATAGGGTCTTAAAGAGAAGCAAGGAGGAGATGAAACCAAGTGAGCAGTTACCGCCCGCCTTTTGCTTACAAAGAGGTAGAATTTTTAGCAAGAACACAGAATATTGGATATTCTGGCTTGATACTCCGATACTCCCAGGGGCCCACAAGAAAGCTTGAAGTTTGAAAGATGCAGGTAAAGTCCAGCAGCTAGTTCAAATCTGACCTGCACTTCTGAAGTGGGGCAGGGGGATGTAGAAAAAAAATATAAAGAGGTAAGAACCAGGTGCTATGCTCATTTCTGAAGTGCTGAGATTTGAGTACTGTGTCAACCTTGACAGGTGGCTGTTAGTTAACATTTACCAAACAATCCAAATTAAAAGGATTGTAAAAGTCTATTGATCCTTCACAGTGTCTTTTCCAAAAAGCGCAGCTTTTCAGGGCTTGCCCACATTGAGAGTAAGGTGGGCGTCCAGAAGAAGACTGAATGAAGTTGAAGATGTGTTTATTAACCGACGAAGTTGCATCCACCAGTCCTGATGGAAGTTGTCCCACACCACTCAACTGCCGCAGTTAATTTACCGTGGAACCAAGTAACACAGTAACCCCCAAACCCTATGAACTACTATTAACAGAAGAGAGTCCTGCAACCTCAACAGCTCCCGAACACTGGACTGAAAGAATCCAAAGAGGCAGGAAGACGTGTGAATAATTGCAAAGCCACACTGCTGCCAAAGCCACAGCGCAGCAGTGTGTGCACAGCTGGCAGGACACTGCTGCTTCTCTGATCTTTGTAACATGATATTTAAAAATCCCTACAGAACCGTGTTATTTATAGTGTGACAAGCTGATTAGTACTGCCCGCAAACCAGCCGCAGCAGTTAAAGATCTTATGTAGTCTCTGCAGAGCAAGTGGGATGGGATGAGCCTCTTGTTTTGCTTCAGGCCTGTTCTCCTCCAAACACAGTATTCCTTCTGACAGCATCAAGTTATCTTCTTTCCCAAAAGCACGCAGACATCTGGCGGTTTAATTTTTTAAACATTTTTTCAGCTGAAAACAGTTGGCTGTTTTACTGTGTAGTTACCAGGTCCAAAATACTAAAATCCACAAACATTAGAAGTTGCTTCTTGGATTTGTCTTGGTTTTGAAACTCCATAGCAGATTTTGTTTCCCTATCAGTGGAAGATCTTCAGTGTATATGAGGAAAAAACACCCCACAAGAAGACGGATTACTGGTTTTGCCTCCCACAGCCTTTGAAAATGGAACTAAGTATTCTAAGGGAACCAACAATATTCTGTAAGTGGCTATAATTAAGTCCCCTCTCTGAGACAGGGGACTTAGTTTTAGTTCTGATCCACAACAAAATTTTAAGTCCAAAAAGTAATCTATTTTTTAAAATTGAATATTCATACCTTCCTTGCTCCAGTTCACCAAAGGGATCTATTAAAAAACAAGAAACCCCAAACCTGACAGATGCAGAATTCTCCTTGCATCACTTTGCAAAACAGGTTCTCTCAAGTTTTTCTATGCTACGTAAAACCCAAAACACTTCGATCCTTAATTTTATAGACATTGCTTTACTACTGCAAAGATCAGCTATACCATCACCAATTACTGTTTTTTATTTTAGTCACGTCTTTTATATATTAGAAAGGGAAATAAATTAAAATCCTAGCAAAATGAAATAAAAGATCAAAACCCCCAAAACTCCAGAGATCTTTGCCAGACGCCTTTTTCCCCATTTAGGGGCTGAGGGATTTAACCTTTAAACAAGTCTGATTTCCAAGGGACAGGCTCCAGTTTCCCTGAGGTAAAAATCACTGCAAATTTTTAAATCACACAAATTTCTCTCCTGATCATCTAGAGAGAAATGTCTTTGAGGAAACCCAGAGCACAGTTAACAGAGAAAAGCAGACTACTATTAAAAGGAAGAAAAGAATTTGATTGTAAACTGTAACTTGGATGGAAAAGAAAACAGAAAAGTTTAAAAAAAAAAAAAACACAACCAAAAAAGGAAGCATCTTCACCTTCTCCAAAGCTTCGTAGTTAGATTAAGAGTGATACCGAAATGGGACGAGCCTTACTCTGCCTTGAACCTTAAAGAATTCCACTCAAATAAACTTCAGAGACCAGTCATCAGCTATTTTCAGCATTTGTGTATTCTAGCTGCCCCTCCACTACAAAATAAACTTTACTGTTAAGTTCTCCATCTATGGGACAAACTGTAAAATTGTGCTGAAGCCATAAATGCTGATAATCAGATATAGGATCGGGGCAAGATGACCTTCAGTCCCTTCGTGCTGGGATAACAATCACGGAACACGACTAAGATTATGAAGCATTAGCCTAGAAACTAAGTGATCCCCCACTTCTCTCCTTTAGAGAGTGAAGATGTCCATTTTAATGGAAAAATTAGAATAGGGAAATCGGGAGTAAAGATAGGATTAAACAAGGAGTGCACAAAACAAGAGAAAGGAAGGGCACATGCAGATTTACTTCTAACACACCGTGAGCCTGATTGGAAGAATAGAGGAGACCCAGATCGCTGAAGTAGCTTCGCAAAAGGAACACCTAAGAATGCACAGCAGGAAACCAGTTTTAGTCTTGAGAACTTCCTATCTCGGCCAGGGATGCAGCAGAGGAGGCAGCCTGGGATAAATTTTCCCAAGTCCAATCACAGTGAGGGCTTTTAAATTCCACTATTCTGAGCTATGGACACAAGAGGGCTGCTTAAATGTCTTGTAAGGCAATTTCTGTTATCCGGTAACATATATTTATCCTACACAGTTCAAAGAGAAGCTACGTGAAGATACGGTAAAAACAGACAGCTTTGCACACTAATTCTTCAGATGTTTTTAATCACCTCTCCCCTTAGCATTTCATGCCAAAAAAAAGAAACAAATAAGGGAAGGTGGGGGACATACTGATTTTTTTCCTCAGAAAAATTTATCGGTGAATTGCATACTGCATCTATCGAAGAGCAGTAGAAGCTCGTAGGAAAGCAACCAGGATTTTGTCAAGAAAGCAACTAAAATCATAGACTTAAATGAAAGACATTTCAAGATCCTGGACAGTCATTTTCTACAAGCTCCCATACTCTTCAATTAGTTGCAAAGTTTTTGACCCTAAAGAATTCTAATGACACATTCGCCCTCTCTCCAGTTAATGGGGATTACAACGTTTAGTCATTACACACATTCTTTTCGATAAATGTTGTAATTGCTCTGAAAGCAACATGCACACAAGTACTAGAGTCAATGTTTCAATAACAGATTATGCAGTTAGTGAATAAGTATAAGCATTTTCTGCACACAATCTGTTAACATGGGATGTCTCTGCACATTTAAGTGCCCTCTTACATTTTCTGGGTCTTCCGAAATCTGCCTCTTTCGCTATCAGTAAAATTAAAAAACAAACAAACAAAAATATTTCACCTGCAGACTTAGCACTAACATTCCAACACAAACAACAGGATACATTTCATTATATTGAATTCACTTTAAACTCTTGCATATACACAGCTTGACAAACCAGAGTCTTTAAGATGGTTTGCCACGACTTGTCAGATTTAACAAAAAATAAAAAATTAAAATTTTCCACGGACTACACAATAAGAGGAGCATTCTATGAAGAGTATAGATAGGTATCTTAAAATGAATGGAAGACTAAAATAAAAGAAATGTTATATGAAATGAATAATTTTCAGAAGGCTAGCACTTTAATCATAAATCGTTCACAGGAACACAAGTTAATTAAGTTTGTACTTCATGCCGTGCAAGAAGTTCTAATATTTTTCTGATTAGACAACAGAGTAGAACAACTAAAGAGTATCCTGCTTTTTAATTAGAAATTTGGGATAAAAATTGGCAGCGTTCAGATATCGAGAGTAATCCTTCATTACACGTTTTCTATTCTGATTGTGTAATAACATACTGTGTTTTAGCCCAACATTATAGTTATACCAACAGTAAAAAGATAAAAATTGCACACATTAATCACTGTTTAGATTTTGTGTGCAATAACTCTCAGGACAAAACACTCTTTGTTAATCAATCTTCCTTTAGGAAAGCACAGGGATTACTCAAAAAATTGGTGGAAGACAAACAGGGCTAGTTTTCAACATTACTTTTCAAAGGCATAAATATTAACTTGCAATGTCACAACTTCAAAATGATTTTTTTGTTGGTGGTTACTTCTAAGCAATTTCAGAAACATCAGTAAGATATAATACAAAATAATGTAAAATATGAAAAGGTAGAGTTTTCTATGAATCAGTTAAATTACTCTAAACAACTACAGCCATTCCCCAGTACAACCCTTGCTTGAATTAAGACTGCTGTAGTTTCAGGACGGTTTGCTTAACGCAAGGACTGCACAACTGGGAATCACTTTCATGCGCTTTGCATATGCTTGGACCAGTATTGCACCTATTAATCATCCCTGCCTTTCTCTTTTAGAGAACAGAACACAATCTGGACTGATTGCACTTCTGTGTCCCGCTATATATCCTGTTTACAAAGCTGGAGATATTTTACCTCTAGGTCTCCTTTGGTAATGGATTCTTCTTCCACACGGAACTGAAGGTCTTCAACTTTCCTGTGGGAACAATTCATTAAAATTTAGATAACACTGAAAGAAAATGCTTTCAAGCTCACTTTTCAATGGAGATCAGAACTATGGTGACATCACTCTGATTGTACCAGCAAACTGCCAGAAACAACAAGGAGAAATCGCTCACAGGAAGCATCAGAGAGAAGGAAAGACGACATCTTTAAAACACAACCACTGACAAAGTAAAGCATCAGTCTTCCTGCAGCTCTATAAAGTAAGTATTTTGTTGCTTTTTCTGACAAGTTAAAAAGAAAACCTTTAAGTGATCATTTGTTCTCTCATTCTTCCGCCCTTCTGCACACCCTCAAAAGAGGTGACCTAAATGAACGGTTTGACCTCACACTCTGTGTATTCTACCATTCACCTAAAGCAACAGGCAGAAAGTGAGAACACATCCAAGATACCCATGGGCCTTCTAAAGGAAGCGTGCTGGTCAACTTGCATCTAAACTCTAGCACAGACAAACATAGGTTAGCTGTCAAGATGAACCGCAAGATGCAGAATGGGAGCGCAAGCAAGAACAGTGACTTGCCTTGCCCATACAGGAGTCTTAGAATGAGAAGGCAAAGGTGAGAAGCTAATATCTGACTTAAAATAAAATTTGTAAAAAGTTGTTTGTTTTCTCCTCTGACTCTGACACACCCCAATGAACAAGGGTCCAGCTCTCCTCCTTTTCCCCTTGATCCTTTCAACACTGTAAGATGTTGCAAAGGAAGAGACAAGCATGTCTTCTTTCCTTTGAATTACACACATTGCTGGTGCCGGCAGCTTGGCTGACAGATGTAGAAATCATTGCATCAAAGGGAGTTACAAGTGATGGATGTCTAAAACAAAAGGACAATACGAACTTATTACTGGAAGTGGGTCTCACCAATGTGCTTTGGGAAACAGAGGATTAAAGATTATTTGACTTCAAATCACTGCTGAGACCGACTTGAATACAGATTACAGAGAACTTTCAAAGTAAATAAGCCTCTAGTGGTTAGGAGGAAGGAGAAATATTACACCGCTGAAGCCGTGCAATGTTTTCCTGGCTGTAGGACGTCACTTGGGTGAACGGGCAGCAGGCACAGAGCGGCACTGCCGCGCTGCCTGGCAACACGCTGAAGGTGAGCTCAAGGCCATGGAGGATTGCGGTAAAACAGGCCCCCCACTGACCTGGCATTCAGCAAAAGTAGGTCCACAGCCAGGCTACCCGAGGTGCTGCAAAACTGCCGTTTTTTTTTTTTTTTTTTTTTAAATTTAAAACACCACTGCATTATTTCATAGAGAATACACAAATAATTCCAGACCTAACACTACTGCTTGTTTTGAAAATTCAGTTAGAGCAGGTCCCATAAAAAGGCAGCATGAAAACTGTAAAGGAATTGCCCAGGGTTTACCATTGTATTTTCTCATCTCTGACTTCTAGTTTTAGGGAGGCCTTTCAGGGAGGTTGGCATCTGACTGATTTCAGAGGGGCACACAAGCCCACGGGGCAGACTCCCAATGGATTTCTAAATAGACTCTCGCTTTTCATAAGCATTCCAAACCCACCAAAACAATCTATCAGGTTATTTCCTCGCCTAACCTTGTCCCAACAATTTCTCAGATTATTTCCTTTCCTAACCTCACTTTACCTATTCGGTAATCTCAGTTCCTTTCCTCAAATGGTTGCAAAAGGCATTAGAAAAAGTATTAAAATGAATGGCTTTGAGGATTTTCCAGTAAGAGTCAGACCATACCTAGAAGCACATGACTACTAGTAATAAATTATTCACAAGAGAACTAAACTGTAAATTCTTAATCCAGCACTGTCAGGAAATGATAATATCAAAATGTTCCTTTTGAAATGGAAGAGTGTTTCAAAGAAGATCAGGCATGATCCATTAATTTCATATGAGTAGGAATAAAATCCTTCATAACAGAAAGCAATAATAAAAGGAATGAGATGCATGAAGTCCAGCTATAA
Organism: Dromas ardeola; assembly: GCA_013398915.1. Classification (NCBI taxonomy): domain Eukaryota; kingdom Metazoa; phylum Chordata; class Aves; order Charadriiformes; family Dromadidae; genus Dromas; species Dromas ardeola. The sequence goes on along the minus strand of VYZM01010060.1, from coordinate 199,540 downwards.
ACAATAGTTACAGCTTCTAAACAAATCCACATTCTTTGGCTTTCCCTCCCCAAATTTAAGAGAATTTCTTTTTTTAGTTTTAATTTTAAGAAACCGCAATATGATTTTATACAATAATTACCCATATCTGCATTATTTGAAATTTGTTTCATATTTCAAAGTCACCACAGTATTTGCTTTTAATGCTAAGTTTGTTTTTAACACAGCTATAAGAATAAAGACAGTTTTGGGTTACCTTTTCTCTTCCTCAAGCTGATTGAGAAGCTCCACTTTCTCCCTATCAGCAGCCTCCACCATAGCTCGCAGCTGGTCCATTTTTGCTTCCATCTCCAGTACATGCTAATTCGCAGGAAGAATAAGAACAAAATCTTGGAAATTTTTTCCAAGTTATGTATTGATACCTCAGTAACCACAATTTGGTAAAGTGATGGGCCAAGGCACCGGAATGTTATCATATTCAAATACGCATATAATAAAAGACGACCATCGCTTATTGATATGCACAGAGAAGCTCAACCAAAATTAGTCAAATGAAATAGATCTGCTATCTCATCAAGCCAAAGTTCGCCGAAGGAAGATCTCATAGGTACGGACTATTTTAGTTTTAAAACAGCATGTCTTACTCCCAGACCTTTTCAATATGAAAACACAATTTTGGAAATTAAGTCAATTGTCTTAAAGCCTCTATTTTAAGAACAGCAACACCACTCTTACCCGATCATGTCCATCGCGAACAAGTGCTAATTCCTGCTCTATTTCCCCTACGTGACTGGTTGCTTTTGCAACTTCTGCCCTCTCCAGGTCCCTTTCCGCCAGGAGCTGTTCAATGTGTTGCTGCTTCTCCTTCAGTGCCTCCTGCAGGGCAGTGGTACCAGAAATTTTTCGTGCATACCGGGAGGATGTTTCTGTCAACTTCACAAAGCAAATACGTTAAAAATCATGCTGTATCAAGTGAAAACCAGGCATCTCTCCAGACTCCACAAACATTGGGTTAGTAAAGCAAATGCTTTCTGTAACCTGCTGTACCCTCTCCTTTTACATTTAAATTATTTTTTAGAATTTAACAATGGCAATACACGTGTAGTGAGACTGCTTGGTAGCAATCAGCAGGTAGTGTGTAGGAGACAAGGGCTGAAGTGAACACAAAAGGCTGGCCTCAATCAAAGGTGTGCTTAGGAGACTCTCACAAAGGATACCTCATTATGTTTCTAAGTACCTTTTGCATCCTTTTCCAAGACATCCTTTTCGCAAGTTAAAAATCTTGTGCCTCTAGTTACCAGGTCACCATCTTGGGTCACCAGTGTAACATTTCCAAATGCTCTACCAAAAGCTTTTAGAATTCCAACTAGCATTTTGCACCTCTGCTATGGGAATAAAACATACAAGATCAAAAGCATTTACCTTGACTTAAAACAGCCAGCCTTACAGCTAAAACCTTGTGAAGAACAATTGGTATCCGGTTAAAACATATGTTTATATCATTTGGAATTCAATTACTTCTGGAAAAAAAATCTGAAAGATTAAACTTAAGAGTATAGATAAAAACAATTAAATCTGCAGAACTATAGCTAAAATGAACCTTAGGATTTTCCTTTACTTTGCAGGATTCTCTGCTCCACTAAATGGAAGCTGTGTCAGTGAAAATTCAGCGTGGCCCTGTCTTCTACTTCCTCAAGAGTTTTTGAGCTAGAAGGGAAAGTAAATATACTGAAATTATGTAGTAAAAGTGAACAAGAGTTGTGAAAACAGCAAAAACTGAACCAAAAAAATCTGATACAGCTTATAAAAACTGACTTTATGCTTGACAGCTCAAAAATTTGTCCAAGTATTAAATGGGAATTACATCGTAGTTCAAGCCTTACTTGAATCAAAACGCAATATACGAAGGCTTGCTCTTCTGCTCTGTCTTTAGCTCTGTCTAATACTATTGCCCAAGAATAGGAGCACGTTCCTTCCACGATCCTTTCAGACATCAAAATCCATATACAGCCTGGAATGCCGACACTGGACTACATCCCCAACAGAAAACATAGCACGGACGTATTCTCCTGTCATCACAAAAACAAACTTCCCCTTCTGTTCCCATGATTGCTACACAATCTCTCTAACTCGTCTACACACAGCCCTGAATGATACATCTACGATCCATCGCAAGTGCTCTATCAAGTGACTCAAAAGGCACAAGGTGGAATAAACCATCTCTCACTTTGATGCTTAGATTTGTTTCCAATCCTCTCAGTTTCTTGAAAATATCTCATTCCAGAACATACTGCTTTTTAACAATTCTAGCTCTTTGAATCAAATGACTTAATTCCTGATTCCAATGGAAATCCAAAAGATTTCAGAGAAACATCAACTTCCTTCAGACTTGGCAATAAATACAAATTGCATCAGGCAGCCCTCTTAAATTGTTAGATCACCTACTTTGACAGTTGCTTTTCTTACATGGGAAGAAGAAAACAGCAACAGCCCTGTATAACTGAGAAGACTGTGTAGGAACCCAGCAACTTCCAGATAAGTTATAATTTTCCTAGAAACTGGAGGAAGAAAAGTCTGCTGTGTCAAAACCAATTTCAGGATATCCTGTTTCTTCAGCAGCTTAACTTTTAAAGAAGAAGTATCAGAATTATTTTGACAGTCCTTTTAACTTGGATGGTAACCAAATGCCCACATTGCCTGAGAAAAAGAGTTGGAAGAAAGCTGGAATTTTAATTCCAGAAACAATGGATTACAGAAGGTTTATATTTTATGTCCAAAACAGGCAGAAGCCCTGGGGCACAACACAGAGGCATAATAAGCGAATATACTGTAGACATTACAATGTGTAACTGTACTCTCTCGCTGCTTAGAGTATCACAGCATACCAAACAAAATGCAGAGGTCCATATTGATGCTTCGCCATCAGCTCACCAACTCTGCCATGAACCATGTTAATGCCCCGGTTTCAAACTAGGGGGCACTCGGCAGCCAGAAGTGCAACTTCCAGAATGGATTAAGTAATAAAGTCCCCGTCTGTGCCAAATAAAAAAAAAAATCCCTTATGCTTTCTGTGATAAGGTATTAACCCTGTTGCCCTGACCAACTGTTGACCTCTGCTCGCTTGTAATCTGCTTCAGTTTTGGAGGAGGACAGCAAGTCACCTCCTTGTCCTGCACCTGCTGGTCAGTGGGACAGTGTGCCAGCCAACCAGCTCCAGCTCAGTGGGAGTGATCTCTTTTTAATTAGATGTATTTATGTACTTTGGTTTAAAAAAAGGAAAAAAATCTAGGGTGACTGCAGAAAAACCCAATTATTTCCCTGCTTTTAATTGCCTTAAAAGAGAGACTTTTAAAATTCAGCTTTCCCAGAAGATTTCCATTTTACTGCTGCAACCCAAGATTAGGACATTTATATAACAGAGTAACTTTAAAAGAATCCATAGTAAGTGTATTAGGTGGGAATTAGTACTGTGTTAGAATTCACCTGAGCCACTGCACTTTGCAACATTTAGCCTTTATGAATTCATAGGATTAAAACCAAATCTCAAAGAAAAGAAAGAGGCTTCTTGTCAGCAAAGACATGACAATTGCTATGTCTGTATTTCTCAGCTGATTCATCTCTTTAACCGTAAAAGAAAACCTTTTACATTTTAGACAATTTGAAGCTTCCTGCTTCATAAAACAAGTTTGAGCTATGGAAGCTTTAGTGCATACCAGATCCTCAAACACAAACCCCATATGACTGAGGTAGTGCTAGGAAAATGAAGAACTAAATGGAGATTCCAATCAGAGAACATTGATGCCTTTTCAGTTTGCTGGCATCACAAGCCCCTTTCTTGATTGCAAAGACTCAGTTAGCCTGAATTAACTGTGTAAGCTTAAATATTGAAATATTCAGCTACTCTTCAGGGCTAGCTAAGATTTCCTTCCTTCATGCATGCTTTGAATGAAAAAGAGAGCACAATTAAATGTATATTGTGCTCTCCCCAAGATCTGTTCTAGTCTCAATTTATGCAAGTAGACCACAGGCAAGTGCCACGTGGATTCCTGCTTGGGAATGTAAAGCATGCAATAGAAAAAGAAGCTTACTAGTCCTGTACGGCTTGGCTTGCTGCTTACTGAAGAGGCCACAGAACTGAGGGAGCTGAGGGAAGATGCGCTCGGACTCCGTTTCAGGGCTGTGGGAGTCGCAACCACTTTTCGCACCGTCGTCTTTGCTTTCGCTGGTGTGGTCGACGGGAATCCAATCTTCGTAACTTTGTGGACTGGAGCAAACAAACCATATTTTGGCTGACACTGAAAATACCTTTAAAAAAGCAAAGCAGAGAGATGAGAGTATTAAATTAACTACGGTGTTTTCAGATACATGGTCCGGCTTCACAAAGAATTCTAGATCAATAGTCTAAAAGTATTAAAGGCCAGGGTAACAGCTGGTGACAATCTAATCTATATTAGATTGCCTTTTTTTTAACTCTGTATTTGTAAAGGGGACTTTGAGAGGTTGAAACAGCATGATTATATCAGACCGCAGATATTCAGAGTAAACTCTTGAGCTAGAGCTGTTTCCTAAAAATTCCATTCAGATTCAAAATTTAACATGCACAGCTTTCCTCTTCAGTGCATTCCTCTGAGCTACTAACAACAAATGTGATGGCAGAGAGTTAAAAATAAAAATCAGGCTTTAATTAAATCAATTAGTTTTACATTTTATTACATATATACCTATAGATGTATGCATATTTGATTATACAGAACATCTCTTTGGTTATATATAAACACTGCGATCACCTATGTGAAGGTGGCACAAGCCTTGTAAAACCTCTTTTTAATGAGTTAAAGGCTGTTCCTTATACCGAATGAAAAAGTTAAACTGTGATGTGAATTAATGCTTTCTAAGTGTGACTTATTGGAGGAAGCAGCTATACTGTTCCCGATCTTTACAATGAGGCCATTATTGGTATAGGAGCTTCCATTTCCACAGATGCAGGAAACCCTTAAGTTCAGCTATTAGATACCCAGAGATATTTTCTTAACTGAGCATTCATTCCAAGCTGAGAAAGCAAACAAGCTTTCAAAAAGCAGGAAATTGTGTTTTCCATTACCAGTCTATGAATAAAACTCACATGGGAGTAGGAGAGATCAACCAATCCCATGAATGTGGGGTTGATGCAGACTTTCAGAGATGCGTAGGCGCCATAAAATTCAAATCAGTGTCTAACAATCCCCCACCACCATCACAGACAGTCAGGTTTACAGCCCAACTACTTCCCTTGATATAAAGTCTCATGTAAGATACTAAAAAAAACCAAAACAGAATACAGAGATGCAAAATCTTTAAGGCGGCTGCTATCTGACGACAGACTAACCTTGTTCCAGCAACAGCTCCATCGTTCTTTCCCAGAGGTTCATCCAGTTCTACTCCACACCATTCTCCTTTCGCAAAGTCAGTTTCTCCCAAGAAACGCACAACTCCGGCTTTTGTTCCACCAACCTGAAGCAATAAGTCACACAAAACTGCATTTAATATGCTTCCAAATTAAAATACCAAATAGAGCGTAAAAAGCTTTCAGTATAATCATGTTCACAAAGCACATCAATGATGTGACCAGTTTTTATTTCAAGCTGCATATTCTTTTACCTGTAAGTTTGTTTTAATATGCTGAACAGATCTTCATAGCCAAATTGTTTACAGAAGAAGTAAAAAAAAGAAAACCACTTCCCTAGTATTTAGTTCTATCCAATTTGGTATTCAGGAAGTTTCTCGTGATCGAAGGCCACAATTCTATTAGATGACTCTATGAGGCTATAAGGTTAAAAATACATTTAACAAGACTCAGTACAAGCAGTGTACTGAATGCAACAGATTCATACTACAGTTTCACAGAAATTTCTACCAGCAAATAAGGATTTCTAAGAACTGCTTATTTCTTATTCTAATTCTGTGAAGAAAAGTAAAAGAAATGAAACAGGAAAAAAAAGTCTTTCATATTTTCTCTAAGGAATAGTTCAGATAAACTACATAGTGCAGCCCTCTTGCATTTCAAAGAACTGATATAAAGCATAATGCATAACTGCAAAATTGTAGATGCAAACAGCTATTTGAATTCTTGGAGAGGAGGGAATAATTTTCTTGACCTTTTCTTCACTTTTTTTCTTAAAAAAAAAAAAAAACAACAAAAAAACCAAAACAAAACAAAAAACCCCAACCAAACAAAAAAACCCCACACTCCTCAATGGAATATTAGAGATCGGTTGTTTTCAAACTTAAAATATTAAATCTTTACAGCCGTTCCAGTTACCTAAAATGAATGCAAGACACAGCTTTTTATAATGCTCAGGAAATTAAGTGAAGAAGGAAAAGGTGTCCAGCGTGGCTGACACTTGCCAAGAAGGGCCACAAGGCAAAACTGCAGGATTCTTGCAGGTCAGAACGACAGTATGTCGTGCCCTAGTTGTGTGAAAATCCGTTCAGCCTGAATGTAGCATTGTGAAAACAAGCAAATGTTAATGAAAAGCTCTTCCAAGAGATTCACTGAATTCAACATGGACATTTTGAGGGCCTTAGGTTTTTTCCCACTTGTGTATTCCAGCACACATTATACAACGATGAATATTTTGTAGCCTTGGCAGAGATGTAACCTGCTAATACAGAGACTGTAATTCTCCTTTTTATATACTAAAAAGTATATTAGGATTTCTTATAATTTTTACATTAGACTTCTATTTCTTGGGGGGAACTTCCCAGGATAACTAGAGAACAAGCAGCTTCTTGTGCCATAAAGGTGCGTGATCACAGTACACTGGATAATTCATATTAACACATTTGGGAAGCGTTCACACAAGAGGTGAACTGTGAGGAATCCAGGAATGTAGGACATGATCTTGCATGAAAGCACTAAGTGTCCACAAAGTACTAAGTCAGCGCACAGTAGCTGCCCTACACATTTGTGCTCCAGCTTCTGGCTCATCAACTTCCCAGGGCCGACAGCTCTGTTAGCAATGCAAGGCTTCAGCTGATGAGCCAAAAAAAAAAAAAATTAATAAAAAAATAATAAAAATCCTAATCCACCACAAGCCAGGTAAGAATAATTAACCCTTTTTGATATCATCAAGATGAGAAAAAGCACCTGGCATCTTTCATCCATATTTAAGGTGGCAGTCCCCTTCTCTCTCATCAGAGCCAACCTTGAAACAACATTTAAACTGCGTATTACCTTTACATCTTGCTTTAAGTGGCATTGTATCGAATTATTATTCTTCATGGAATAAAAATACACAAAGTTTACAGTTATCATGACTCAGCCTAATATAGTAACTAGTAGAACGCTTGGTATTTGGTGTTCTTGGCAGGGAACAGGCAAACTTCCCCTCTCAAAAAACAAGCACGAGTACGGTCTTAGAAAAAAAGAATCGTAACCGGCCAAGAGAGTCACATGGAATCCAGATCCCCTCTGTGGCACAGTGGCGAAGAGGGAATATATGTCATTTGTTAGAAGTATTTCCTGGGAAGAACCATCCCTTAAGTTGACACGTTATTCACCTCAGACATAACCTACCTTTTCAAGAAGATAAATATCATAAATGTTAAGTACAAACTTCAAAACATTTCACTGAGCATTGCGAGAGAAAAACAAGCACTTGTCTGGGCTATCAGCCCATACAAGGTCTCCCAGATTGTCCTTCTCCTTATTCCTTTCCTAGCAAGTTTGGATTTTTGGGAGATTTTGTTTTGTTTTTCTTTAAAGAGAAATTTGGAAGACCTCTTTTAAGTTAAAAGACTGGTTAGTTCTGTGCGTATTGTCTCCCTACTCAATTTTGTAGCGCTGTCTGCCTGAATAAACAGAGTTAAATCAAAAGAGGCTGTAAAAAACCCATTAAAGAAATTAGACAGGAAAGCTAGAACAATAGTCTAGATAAGGAGCATCCCTTCAAAGACAATAGTGAGGTTTGCTGTTGCACAGAGGGATTTCTCAGCTCCTCTGACAGAATAGCTTAGCCAGGCCAAGGAATTTTATTGCAGTTTTGTTGAGTGGTGAGGGGGTTTGTTTTTTAATAAACAATGTAAGTCAATTACCAAAACACACACACAGAGGCACAAAAAAATCCTTTTCATAGAACAGTAAATGAGATATGCAAGGTAAGAGCTATCTGAAGCACGGCAGTGGAAAAGGATAACTAGATGCGAAGACTCCCAGAGACAGGAAGAACTGTCGCAATCTGTTCCCTCCAGCTCAAACTGTAAATAAACCTCTAGGTAAGTAACGCTAGCTCCAGGATAATACAGATTAATCTTGGGTGCAGAATAGTCATTCCTTTTTGTTCCATACCTTGTCCCTGCTCGTTTTCCACATCTAGGTAAAAAATGTATGGCATTTATTTTCAAGAAATTGCATCCAAATCACAAACCAGAAAACGAAAACAGGATCCAGCAGAAAAGCTTTGGCAGTGGCCAGTGCCATTGGACCTGCTACAGCCATCACGGGCTGTGCACAGGGACCGCAACCCGGCGGGAGAGAGCAAACGGAGGAATTCATATCCCGGGAACATATGGGGATGCACAACATGAGATCCCCAGGAGAAACAGCAACGTGACTAGTCTTGTAACCATGGCACCAGGGTTATTTTAAAACAAGATGCAAGGAAGAATGCCAAGGAATTTTTGTTGTTTTTTTTTTTTCCCAAACTTAGTCAAGCTTCTTTGAATAACCGGCTACTACGTTTCTGCTTTTTGCAAATATTGAAATGTGTATCCTCACCAACAGTAGGAATCAGAGCACACTGTGGCAGAAAACTGCTCATAGCATCAACCAAAGTCTATACACGCAGTTTTGCTCAGTTTCAAGCAAAGACCTTCTAAGTCTTCAGCTTTGAAGACAGGGTCAGCGTTGCTCTATAAAGCCTGAATCTATTGAAGACTTACAGTCATTGATATCTGCCTCAAACAATATATTTATCTCCAGCTGCAAGTAAGTACTCTGCATGTGACAACACCCCTACCTTGAAAGCATTTAAGAAAAGAATCACTTATTGCCTTGGCAGTACAATGTAGGCTGGGACTGTACAACACAGTATGGTAAAGGCTTTGCCATGCATAAAAGTTGCTGTACATGTACAGACTTACGCTTAGTGCTCTAAAGGGGAGAAAAAGATTAAGACGTGATTACAGTAAACTGTATATCTCAATATGAAAAAATAATTGTTCTTACAGGATTATAGCATCTATTATAGAATTACAGAAAAAAATTAAAAATTTATTATAATTATAGCAAAAAAAAGGTAAAAATAATAAATACATAACCCCCCCCAAACCGCTGTATTTGCCAGTGGCTCTATTTCCCAATACTGCATGAAGGACTGAAAAAAAAAAAAGAAAAAGAAAAAGAAAAAGCCCAGTTTTTAAAAGAAACAGGAAAGAAAGTTTATTAAAAAGTTTCTAAAAGTTATATAGAAAAATGGGGCATCACTACCATGAAGACAGTTTTCCCTGACCTTCATTCACACTAAGGCAGGTCACTAAATAATAGATGAGAGAAAAGAACTGCCAGACCTTTTTTTAGTCAGTTATCACACTCAATATGGTCAAGCTGTAAAATACCAAGCAATAATATGCCAGAGAATCTAGGTTAGGCTATGGGTCATTGTGGGGTGAGGAAATTTGCTTGGAATTCACTAGTGTTATGTCAAACACATGGGAAAAGTGATTAAATTCCATTTATCAAATTATAACTAAGCTTACATTTATTTGCTGCAATGTAAAGTGAAATAGTAAAATGGGTTTGCAAACCTGGAGCAGTTAAAAAACTTCCTGATTAAAGCACATCGGGATGAGCACATCAAACCTTGTGAGAACCTTTGCAGAGCTGCATTTCCAAAGAAGAAGTGGCAAACAAATAAACCACTCTAACCCAGGAAAAAGAAAAAGATGGTCTAAAAAATGAGACTGCTATTTAAACAGTAGTCATTGAAAAATACGGATCTCTCTGAAAAGAGGATAGGCGCTGTCTGTAACATTGTCAGTAGAACAGTATCACTTACTCAGACCAGCTGAGCGGAGTTAAAAGGTGAATAACAATTGCCCTGTCTCCCCTTCTGCCTGAGCACTTAGTTATGGTGACTCTTGAAAAGCATCGCTTGGGTATTTCTGTGTTTCTCACATGGACAGGGTACTTTCAGAACCATTTAAACCACAGCACCCATAATATGCAACACTTGAAAAAGAAAGAAAAAAAAAAAAATCTAGACACACAAACACTGCTTTTGGAAAACCTGGGATCAGCTCACCAGGATCTTCTTTCTCTTGTTTCTCAAGATTTAGAGGAACTGTTTCCAGCTAGCAAAAGCAATTGTATTTAATGGATTTGCTCACCCATTCAAGGCCACAGGGAACCATCAGATCATCTCCTCTGGCTCTCCTGAAACAGGTCTTTATATTTCACCCACTTACATCCCTAATTAACCCTGTAACTATACTGAGCTAAGCTCTGTGTGTTGATGTTTTTAGATCAGTGCTGATATCCATCAGAAAACATGCTTGCACTGACAGTCTATTTTCATAGTTAATCACTCCATTGTTAGAAACATATTTAAATCTGAAATAAACCAAATTTGACTGTGGCTTCTAGCCACTGACTCTCATTATGCTTTTATTTAGAAGATTATAGAGCTCTTCAGCAACTGGCATTCACCAGGCAGGAACACACAGGTTTTAAGCAAGACACCTCCATTTTTCCCTTCATAAATTAAACAGATTGAGTTCTTCAAATCTTTTATTGCAAGGTACTTTCTCTTGCTTGAGTCATTTTGCAGCTGTGTTTGGAATTCTCGCCAATGTTTCCAATGGGCTTTTCAAATAACTAAGGACATAACTACACAGAATATTTGAGTACTGACCAAAAGCATGGTCAGCACCGTTCAGTGTGCCCTGGATTTTCATTGATCCTTTTCCCACATCAACCCACGAGCTCCTCTTCAGTACCTTTAGCTCCTGGATCTTCTTCAGTCACTGGTCTCTCCAACAGACAGCCTTTACGCAGCTTACGCTCTCACTCTTCAGCTTATAAACTCTGCCATTGAACGCAAATGCAATCAACAGCTTGGACTGCTGGAGACGAAATAACAAGTCCCTCTGGACTGCTCCATGCATGATGTTATTTACCCCTCTGACTGTCCAGAGATTTCATCAGGAATGACTTACAATAACTTCCAGAGCACAGATCAAAGCGCTGAATAGTATTAGCACTAGATTAGCTCGAAGAAAAACCACACTAGTGACCACATCCAGTGGTGGTACCAAGAGAGGCACCCTTTTTGCGGGGTGGGTGTTTGCCGTCCATTGCCCTGTTCTTAAATATATCAATAAAGCCCAATGCTAATTTTGAAGTCAGACTGTTAGTATTCAAACTAAGAAAAAAAAATAAAATCCCACCACACAACCACACTATAGTTTCAAAGAAGGAACTACAATGTGTTTGACAAAACTGCCATGTTTTAGTTTGTCAACATCTGGTTCTTCTGTCAGCTTTTACCTGTTTTTTTTCTTGGTATTAGACAGTTTACCTTCAGATTATCCCATTCCCTTTTAGAAATATCTGCATAACATCCAACACTTGATGAAGGCATGACTGGAAGAGTACTAGAGTATTTACTAAACTTTAAACTGGCCTCCCTAATACAGATTTTTCGAAGCAGCAATTCTGTGAATAGCAGGACTAATGATGTCAGTTTTCCTGTGGCACTGGATATTATGGTTGAGTGACTTTGCTACCTAAAAATGCAAGAGTGACTACAGCTATTTCTATTGATGGGAACAGTATTTAGACAAGACCTTCATCGTGTAGATTCTCTGATGTGCAAAAATCTGTGAAGGCAAATTGCAGCTTTTCCAAAACTGGTGATTCTCTACCTACTATTGGGCTGTTTCCATGAAACTTGTTAGAACTTGTCTTTGAAACCTCTGTATTTCTACCCAATTTGGTTGCAGTTGACTAGCAAGTTCAAAAGCAAGGCCAAAGTGGTAAAAAGAACTAATATGCAATAAGACACTCATACACAGTCCTATCACACAATCCTTCACTTCCAGAAGGAGAGAGTTTAATAATGAAAAATTATGTGCTATTGAGGTTTTCAATTCATTCAATCAACTCATTCAGTCACAGAGGACGCAATGCAAAAAAACTAATAGCAATTCCATACTACGAAAGCCACACGTGAATTTGCCACCACAAAAAAAAAAAAAAGGAGAGGTAAAGACTAAAGTTAGTAAATAAATAAATTGTTCTTTCGCCCATCCTGTGTTGAAATGAGCAAGGACAACATGTTCCTGGAGATCAGTCCCCTTGGGAAGGCAGGGGGAGGGAGAGGGAGACAGGGAGTCCACACACAGGAGAGGAGAAAAAAAAAAAAAAAAAGAACAAGTCTTGCATGAACAAAGTATTAACAAAGCACGGGGAGAAGTCACCTATTGCTGCCATTATATCCCAGTAGCTTACATGCAATTTTAAGTTAAATAAGGAGTTGCCAAAACAAAATGACTCACAGTTAGACACAACTCACACCTTGCTGCAATAAGATAAATTTAACACCTTATTTGAGCAGATAGATAACAATGTGACCTGAAAAAAGCTTAAAAGTAAGATTAAAAGAAAGCAGCAGTTTGCACAGAGAAAATCACCCAGGTAATGAACAACAGACAGAGCCTTTGGATACCCTCTATCCTCCAGCGATACTCTCATATATATATTTCATGCTGCAGCAACCACTTCACAAACTAATCTGCATTATACCTTACAGTATCCAAAATACTATGTCTAAATATACATACATAAATATAAGAATTACTTTCATCCTTGACTTAACATGACAAAGCCATCAAAATACCTTACAGTCAACTCAGCTTAAGGATAAAGCAAAAGCGCGACTGAGCAGTTAAACACTGCGGTACGTTTGCAGTTACAAAGCGGGAGGCTCAGGAGAGGGAAAGCCCCAGCGGAGCACACTGTTCCATGCTCCCAACTTCCAAATTTTTCTTCCTTTTCTATCCTCACATGCATTGTGGCAAGATCTTTTTGCATTGCTTTAACTGTAACAATGCCAATGAATTTTCTAACAGCTAAATACTGTTTTTCTAACAATTTTCTAACCCTTAATACTATTTTTCTAAGAGTTAAATACTGACTATTATGGATTTTTAAATAGACTAAACTCAGAAGTGCATTTTCTATTCAGAATGTTATAGAAACTAGAAAAAGGAAAACTTAAAAATACCACATGGTCAATGCAGGATTATTTCTAAAGTGACAAACTTCTCTCTACATGTGAAGTTTCTTTTCCCCTTTGTTGCTTTTAAGGGCACTGGAATTCAATCAGCTGACAGACTGACGTCATGTTTACTTGAAGATAGGTTACATGGGTGGAAATAAATCTGACAATAATCTCCTATCAGTCTTTGTCTATTACATCACTAAAGAACTTAGTAAGAAATAACAAAGCAAGAAATAACTTACAGTGAGCAGCGTAAAACAGACCATAAGAAGAAATGAAGCGTTATTCATGCATAGAGAATAACTTTGCAAAAAGGCCACATCAGCATCTGCCTGTAAATCTAGTTTGTAACCTTTTGTGAACATATGGACGGAGGCCCAAGTTACAGCTTTACAGCTCAGCTCCAGAAGCATCAGATTTGGCAGACCATGAAGAAGCTGTAACTGGTTAAATGAATGAAAGCACTTTAATCCTTTGAGAAGGCTAAGGGCCCTTAGGTTGATAAGATTTTTATTTATTTTTTTTTTTAAATACAGCATCTGGTCCCTCCAGGAAAAAAGCCCAAGATGCTCTCAAAGCTGCTTCAGCTTTTGGTAGGTGCAACGGTTGTCACACAAAGCAGGTTTCCCCTTTTTATTTCAACAAGTTGGGTTTGCTTGGTTGGTTATTTCAGGGGGTTTTGTTTGTTTGTTTGTTTTTTAAATCAACTTTGCATTGGACTCTTAAGAAATCCTACGTGTTTGCAATACCAGGGCAAACAGGTTCTCTGGCTGCGACTCAAACAGGAAGCAGAAACTGGCTTAGCCTGAAAGCAATTTGTTTTCTGAATTAGTTTTCAGTTATTCTTCCCCCATCTGGTTTAGTACCCAGCGACAACACTTCCACTGGATTGCTTTTTGCATAGGAATTGTTATTCACACAAGGTTCAAAACACTCAAACGCCTAATTTTCAGCAGGCAAATCAACTACACTTGCGTTAAAGGCCTTGCACTCTGTCATTAACCCAGAAAAGGCTGGAAGGCCCAGAAAAGGCAACGAAGGAAGCGCAGACTGTCACATCAACATTTCCTACTTCTCAGCAATCCCCAAATGAGATCAGGCTGCCCAGAGTTAATGTCCTCCCTCTAACAACTAAATCACATCCAGATTCCAGAACATACCTCAGATGTTAAGAATGGAAATTATGGTTAATACAGAGCTATTTGAAATACTCTTTATGTTAATATCTTTTTCTTTGGTTTAGCTGTATTTTTTTTTCCAGTAAAAGTTATACATCAATGCAACAAATGAAAAGCTGAATAATAAGTAGTTACATATCAGAAACCACAATTCTTTTAAATACGTACCTTATCTCCTGTATTTTCAACATTTCTACATATTAACATGAAATATTTCCAAATACTTGTTAGCGAAAAGAAAATTACTGCTCAGCTTCAAGTCAACCAGGCAATTAAGTACATGCTTGCTGAATATGGCTCAGATACACGGGGATTTGAGGGAGACAGACTTCTTATCAGAGATTTCCAAGACAGCAGAGGACTCGTGTGCTGTTTTAACCTAATCGCCTTTGAGAAGGAATAAATACAAAAATCTAAAGGACCTCTCCTTTTGCACTGGAATATCCTTTTTGAGGTATAATATATGTATTGACTTCACTTTATTTGATTCGCTTTTGATTCGCTTTGACTCCTCCAGAAGCTCAAGAACGAGAACTTTTAATAAAACAGGACAATGTGACTTTCTCCATGATTATTCTATTTCCCTCCCGCACATTCATGTCTACCATGAGCTCTCTTTCTGATGTTTACAACATGATTTAACAGCCTGGAACATGTCTTCTTCAAATTGAGGGGGGGTGGGGGGGGAGAGTTGTATCTGACTGTTGCAGCAAATCTGCTACAAGTATTTTTCTGCAGTCACCCACATGAACACAACTCAGTTGACATATCACATAACTGATAGGCTTTGCGCAGCAATCACCTCTCTGGGAAGCCTGTTCTAGTGTTTGACCGCCCTCTCGGTAAAGAAATGCTTCCTAATGTCCAGTCTAAACTGCCCCTTGCCATCTCCACATCTACTGCACAGTCCAGCACAACCTCACATGAGATACCCTAAGCCAGTCTGCATTTGAGAATCATTCACCTCACAACTCCACTTGTCTTTCGCAGTGGAATTTCTTTTCTCTGACAAGCATTTGAATGAGTGTCCCAAACCCTTAGTTTGTATTTAACCACTATTATTCCTAATTTTATCTGAATTAAGGAAAAATCCCGTAGGGCACCTGTCTTTGTATCCAAATAAATCAGGAATAAATACATACATTAGACGCTTCCTTTGTTACTAAATCTATGTATTTTTTAAGGACACCAGCTGTTCCATAGAAGTTTGGGTGCACTCCACAGATGGGACCATGTAGCATTAGGTAATTCTAACTGTAAGTGCACAAAAGACAGGAGATCAAATGAGTAAGAAAATAAGTTTAAGATATTTTTGCTATCTACACAGAAGAATACAGACCATGCACTACAGCCTTAATTGGCTCTTCAAGATTTCTTTATCAGCCTGTAATCAACTACCTCATCCCAACACCACTGGCTACGAACCTCTGCTGCAGTAGTTTGCTGTGACAAAATGCAGAAGCAACTGTGAAGAGTTTACAGCTTCTTTTCATGTAGCGGAGTAGCACTAACATCTCAGTAGGAACCGAAAAATGTTCCAACAAAGCTTAGCTGTTGGGAAATGTCAGTTCGTCACGCCCGAAATGCTTTGAACCCAACATTTCAGGTTCAACAAACTTCTGCAAATTTACATTTATGTAATGCAAAAAGGAAGCCCAGTTGAGACGCAAATTGGTAAATGCATTTCTCTGACCTGTAAACAGTTGTCAGAATGGCCTCTTGTTTCTTGATAACCCAGACTGGGCAGAAAAAAAAGATGTATGATTTTGCCCTTTTTGTTGAAGGTATCATTCAAAACCAGTCAGTTGCCAACAATAAAAAAAAAAAAATAAAAAAAATTGAACAGATCAATTCAAGGTAACTTCTATTAAGTATGTTTGAAAATAAAAGTTAGGGGGAAAAATTTAACAGATTGAAATACTCCAGTGTAACACTCCACACCCTAAGATCACACACCAAGATCAACAAAGTTGAGCCACATCTGAAGTCCATTCTGGAATGTAATCTTAGCTGACGAGCTATGTCTTACCCATCTAGGAATCTGCCCTTAAGGACATACTTTTCCAGTTAAGCATTTTAGTAAGACTCCCAAATGAGCTTTTGTCTATCACGAATTCATTCTTCCGCTGAACTGCAATTCTATGCTGCTGGAGGCTCACCGTTTTCGAGACGCAATTCCTAGCAGTTGTTTTCCCAGTACATCCATAACCATCACAGCATTGCTATTACTAAGAACATTCACACAGTATTCAACAGCACTCAGTCCGAACTGCAAGAACCGATGAATATGGGCAGCATTTAGTCACTAGAGTTAGGCTCCAGTCTGACCGTACCATTGCACATCTCAGGCCTACGACACTACATTGACACCCACAGGGGAAATTCCGTGCTGAAATGGGACTTAAACTCTACCAAGCCTTTCATCCTCTTGCGTTACATATTACTGAAAAGGTACTGCTGTCAGTATAAATAAAAACCAAATGACATGGAGCAGTCCAGTTGCATTTTTACCTTTGACAGAGAAGGAATGGCTAGGCAAGCTACCCTAAGTGACAGGCAGGTCTTTCACAACAACCGGTGCCAGCTGTAGGCTCTGAGGAGAGTTCCCAGCAATTACTCGGTAATAGCTTGATTCTATAGTCTATAGTGCCGGACAGTTCAGTGGCAGAGAAAAAAAAAAAAAATATTCACAGATGAATGGATTATTCAGCCAAGTTTACTATTATTTGCACTAACCTGGTGATTTAAGGTATTTACATCTGAATTATTATTAGACATGACATCAGCAGAGTCTGGGATCTACTACAAAAAATTAGCACGGCACCCAAAACGGTTAAAAACCAGCAGACGAGAATCCTGTCCATTTAACATTCATATTCCTGTGCATACATTGTCTTATAATGGCACATAAATTACAGATATGCATCACTGACATGCTGTGCTAGGAATCGCCCCAAAACCTCAAACTACAATTTGATGATTCAACAGGAAGACTTAGGGCAAACAGAGGAAGTAGGGAGGATGAAATACTAAATTTAATCTGTTGTACTTAACAAACAGAATTTAGGACCTTATTACTATCAAACTGTGGCACTTAGGATATGCTTCTTCTGTAATTTGCAGTAATAAGATACAGGAAAGTTAGAGCGATGCCTTCACAGGCATCAGAGGATTTTCCCACCCAAAGAGGGTATCGCAGAAGATCTCACAAAGCTCCTTCAGAAAAAGGCAAAGAAGTGGTTAAAAACCCGACACTGACTGGAAGATGACAGGGCTCTAGTCTCTGACAGAAATAGCTAGGGATAAACGGTAAATCTTTGTTTCCATTGCCACTCCAAGAAAACACATCTCAGCCCAACTCTAGCTGTCAGCCAAACCCTGCCCTCACTTCACCTTCGTTTCCTTTGCACGGTCTTCAACTTGGCACTATGTTTTAAGCTCTCTTTACGCAGAAATAAGAGTCAAATTCTTCCTAAAAAAACCCAACCAACCAACCAAACAAAAAAAAACAAAAAAAACCCACAATCCACCTTCACTGCAGAATCATGGAGGGGGGGGAGGTGTGCAGTGCAGGACAAATAATAAAATCCATGAGATTTTTTCTACAGAACATTCTTACAGTGATCCCAGAAATACTTTTTATGCCAGAGCATTCATTCCTGTTCTTGTTCATACCTAATGGTGATTTTTAAAATTATATTGTAAATAAAAAGAGATTGTATCAAAATAACAGTAAGACAATTCTCCAGCTTAATGACACATGCAAGTAATTAAAACCTAAAATCAGATCTCTGAGATCTGGTAGACATACAAATATCATTCTGGTTATATTTGAAGGCTACATACATAGCCTTTAAATAAAGAATACAACATAAACAATGTATCACCAGCTTTCTACTGCCTTTTCAAGCAAAAGCTAGTGTTTCAAGGCAGTTTCCCACTTTTCTTGGTAGGTGTATGTCAATCGGTTATCAAAAATGACCCATGGTCTATTACATTAATCCAAATATAAAAAGGTATACAACGTAATTATTTTTTAAAAATGTTTAAACTAACAAAACTTAACTCCCTTTTAAAAGAGTGACATGATACATCAGCAGAAGCATTTATGGTTCTGAATTTAGGAAGGGCAGCCAAGGAACATGGCCCGTCACCAACAGAACACGTAATTCCTGGGTGATCAGTGGCATTATGTGACTACTTCTGTTGCTGCCTATCACTACTCAGGGGAACAATCAATTATTGAACTGTTAGCTTTCTAAAGACATAGCCTTGAATGGGGCAAAAGAGCTGCATGGAAATCGCACAAGCTTGGTTTTTATTTAGTATGACTGTAGTTCTTGAAGTTAGGGAAAGATAAGCTACAAATATGCTGTTAAAGACCAAATGTCTTTTTTAAGCACTGGCAAAACACAACAGATTAAAAACTGCCAAATTAACCATTTTATCTTGGCAATGCAAAGATCTTCCTACAGTATGCAAAACTGCACGCGAAGAGTTTGTCTACAGAAGACGCTTGACAAAAAGAAAGCTAGAACATACATTTACACTACCTTGACCAAGGAAACAGTAGAAAAGTTTTGAATATTAGGAAAAGTTACAGCTTATTAATCAATGAAAAGCAGACACTGAGGCAGCAGGGGAATCTTACCAGAACTCGATCTCCAATTTTGAGCTCCCTTTCTCCTTTCTTTAGTGATCCGGCTTCAGAGAGATTTGATATGGATTCACTTGCAGTTTTTGAAAGATTGCTGATTTGAGAAGGAGTTGAATGTTCCTTAGCAGCAAGTGGTGAAGTTTTCTGCGGAATTCCTGAAGGGGGAAGAGCAGCAGTGGACGCAGACACCATACTAGCAGCTGATGTGGAAGTTGGCGATGTAGCTCTAGAAGCATGAGCTGTCTGTGTGCCATTGGCTTCATCTTCTGTCAGCACTTTTCTTGTCAATTTTGATGGTCTTGTAAATATTCCCCTCAAGGGTTCACACTGGAAATAGCGAACTCCAGCCACAGAGCCATCATTCTTACCAATTGGTTCATCTAGAACAATCCCTGCCCACTGTCCTGGAGCAAACTGGGTTTCACCAAGGAACTGAATAAAGCCAGGTTTGTTTCCATTGACCCAAACGCGCTCCCCAACTCTGAAATCATCCACAAACTCCTCATGTGCATCTGCAGCGGTTGTGCTCAAGGCCTTTTCACTGGAAGCTGCTTTTTCTGCTGGAGCTGGAATCAAGCACAATAGAAAAAAATATACTAATAACCCAGAGAGCATCATTGCTTAGTTTCAATGTAACAAGCATTTGAAAAAGCATGATTTCCATAAAGGAAGAGCACCATTCCAAATTTTCTGACTTTTGAAAACACTGTAATCTCTAGAATACAAAAATTTAAAATCTAAGGAGACACTGGATTAATTTAATGCAGGTTTTGGTAACAATCTTGTAAAGATTACAAGCCTTAGCTCAAAAACTACCCAATCATTTTTAACATGACAAGTTTTTTCCAAGGTAAACTGCCTGATCACTTGTTAGATCAGAAACACAATCAAAAATACCTTGGTGTAAATACTAAAAATAGTGTATACTCATAGCTTTCCAGGTACTTTTTGTTAGAAGATGAATAAGGGAAAAGTTAATTTAAATATTCCTTACCAGCTGCAACAGGTGCTGGTGCTTTCAGCAATGTACCCCCATGTTTGATGGTCTTTGAAGGAGCCTTAAGTCCACTTGGTTTTAACATACTCATCTTTTTGCAATACCACTGTTAATCCTCTTTGTCTGTAGCAACTATCTTTTTCCAAACATGGATAAAATATATTATTCTAGTTTTTCCACCTCTGGAATAAACCTGTATATAAACATATTAGACATTAAATAAAAAAAAAAAATCAGTATTTTAACTCGTGCAGAAGAAATTTCTACATATACACATAGTCTGTGCATTAATGCATGGTAAAAGATGCTTTACAATAACAACCAGAAGCATTTCCCAGGATATCATTTCCAACCCTTCATCTTTTAAAGGCCATTTCCTATTAAAAGACACCAAGTCTGAACCTAAAACATCAAAATAACTCACTTCACTGAATGTTGTTGTATTCATCTTGAGCTTTAAACTAAAAGGCTATTTTAAGAAAGAAAAACAAAGCCCTTAACAGCATTACTAACATTACGCATAGATATAACCAGTCTGCGCACCCTACTGTTTTCAGTCACATTTTTCAAGTGTTGCAATATCCCAGCAAAAAAACAACTTGAGACTCAAGGCCTAACTGCACAAGAATTCAAGAGAACCAGGAATTTCAGGATAAAAGGAATAAAGTTTTTAAGAGGGACTGGAACTGAAAAATTAAGATTGATCAACAGAGTTAGATGATGACAACTAACAAGTAAAAATCCACCTCGGCTGCATGTGATCTTTTAGATCACAAGATACACTGGCGCGCAGTCCCCGGCGCAGTGCCCCAGCTCCGCTCCTCTGGGAGGAGGAGGAGGGATTCTTCCCTACGTTGCTAGGATAGAGCGCTGCTCTGACTTGGAAGCCAGCTATAAGCTTTTCAGGGAACTACGTCATGAGGGTTCTGCCACAGAAGGCATCTTCCTTCCAATTACAAAAGCTTTAGAAAGGCTCTTTCATCTATAATGAAAAATCTATTTTTTTTTTCTATAGTGTGAATTCGAAGCCAAACTGTAAGGTGACTGGTCTCCTCAGCATCTTCTAAAGTATGAACTGTTCTGCATGAACACAGCTTGGATATTTGCTAAGCTTATATATAAAGGCAGTGACAGAACAGTTATGCCCACTTGAAAAAAAAAAACAAAACACACATCTAAACAAACAACTGAAGAAAAAAAAATAAAAGGAAACAGACATGTAGCAATAGACTGTTTGCTCAACTGTTTGCTCAGAACATGACAAACAAGAACTGCAAAGCAGGTCTCAGTCCTGCCCTTCACTCCATGTTTTGGCCCGCATCAGGACACACGAAGAGGCAGAACACTGGCCAACTCCAGACTTCCCCAAGCCACTATTAGCGGTGCCCAGGTGCCCACAAGGGGCATACAGTAGGTTTAAGGGCAAAACAAACCCCACTGCAGGAGAGGCTGCTACGCTACAGGAAGGAAGACTAAAGAGAGAAGCCAGCCGTGTCTTTTACCTACTAGGATAAGTTTTACCCCTCATGTATTATTAATAGCCAGCACATTAGCGCTCCTAAAAAATCAATTCACTGTGGAAGAGGGGGGGGGAGGGTGTGGGAGGAAGAAACTAACCTAAATAACAAAGTGAAACATTTCTTCTGCTATTTCAGGATTGGCCATGCCAAATTCAAGCCATTTTCTAAGAAGTCTGCAAAAATGTTATACTTTAAAATGCATTAATTACCACCTTGGCTGTATGGTGTATGTCTACAGTTTAAGTTATGCTCCATTAAAACTCTGAAGCAGCACTGTGAGGATTGCTGAACGTTTTTCTAGCATTGCCAAAAGTATGTCACCCACCCATCTGCAGAGTTACGACTACTGAAGAAAAAAAATTCTCCACTGTTTTTGCAAGATGCATGCCAGTTTACTATTAATTTTTAAGTGGAAGCTTTCATGTTCATGAACATGAAAGCAGAGTTAGCTCTCTAAAGTCAAAGCAGAAGGATAGGCATGAAATACGACTAAGCTGTGAAAGAACAAGAGGCAGACGGTTACACACAAGAACAACTAGACGATCACGTAAGATGTCACTTTGGACACAGCAGGAACACTGTTGTTTTCTTCCCCTCCTACTACATACCTGCCCTCCCTGCTAAATCCAAGTGCATCATATTTCTTCGTATTTTGATTCAGAAGTCTTCTAAAACTACTCTTCGCTCTTGAAGGACTTGAAAAGCCTTCCTTTTCACTCTTATACACATGCTACCTACCTATCCCTCCTCACACTCCAGGCCCTACTTCCTCCAATGCCAGGATCTCCACGCATGCCTCCATTACTTTCCTCAACCCATCAAAATCCGTGAAACAGAAAAACTGTACCTAGTAAAGAAGGATTTGGTACAAATACAGAAATGCGAGAAGTATCAAGGGTGCTTCTTTTCAGTTTACAGTCTTCTCTGTCAGGGCCAAACACCAAATTTATGGAAATACAACAACCTCATCTGGGCCAAAGTCAAGTCCCCCTTAAGGAAGATTGTCTCCTAAAAGCAGGAAGCTAGAAGCTGTCCTACAGTATTCCACCACTCTTTTCCATATGCTACCTCTTTTTGTGCCCCAAAGAGCATTCCAGCACCATACAGGCAGTAACCATCTATTATTGTGCAAGGATAGGTATACTAAAAGAAAAGAAACGCCAAATTCCCCCTAAAATTACATTTTGCTAGTTTCAAATAATTATTTATTAATAGATGTTTAACAAACCTCTGCTTAACATAAAGTTATAATGTTCTAATATTGCGTTTCTTGGCTCAGGGTACTCATTCATATTTTAATCTTGCTCTCCAGAGTCATGGGTTATATATTTGCTGTGTCATTTGCTTTTCTCAATATACAGGCCTTCAACGAGGCCAGAAGTAACACAATCCCTCGTGCCCTGGTTTCAGAGTTACTGAAAGCGTAGCTCTATTTAAAAAACTGCTAAAATATAGGCAATGCATTTTTGTAAATTACTGCCTTATTGCAATAGTGAAAATGCAATTTTTGGTCTTAGAAAGAGACAGGACCTTCATAGCAGCATTTCCTAATACAATTCATAAAACACTGAAAGCCCATAAATTTGCATCAAGTGATTTTAAGCATTACACACTCCAGCATTTCCTAGCAGGCTCCAGATGTCAATTACCTCATTTTAGTTCTCACAAGAGAGAGAAGCTACTTGTCTCCATTTGGTCTCTTTCCTTCCCTAAATCGGCCTCAGCTCTCCTGAAAAAGAATCTTTATAACCAATAGGCAATAACATTAACTGTATGTTTTTCAAAAGGTCACATCTGGAACCTAAGGAAATGCACAGAAAGAGCCTGATGATATGTACTAAAGTGTTCAGAAAGCCACATGTTCTACCAATAATTGGACATTAAAAAAAGATTTTAAACACAAGCTTTACACTTGTGCCACTACTGGGAAATGTATGATTTCACACAATATGAAAATGCATTACGTTCTCGAATGAATTGCAATTTTTTTTGGTGTGTGTTGACTACTACAAATTTTCAAATGCAGACATGAATCCTTGCATTGCACCCTTTATCTGATTCACAATATCCTTACTCCTCTTATTTACCTTTTACAGACCTAGAAGTAGTGCATGGATCAAAGCCATCTGTAAGCAACATTTGAGAACCACTGATTTAAGAAAATAAATCCTACTAATCTGATAATAGATATGAGTTTTGTTGGCAATTTGAGATTAAAAATAAATAAATAAAATGTAACCACATAACCCTGAATTTAAATGCAGAATATTTCCCAACTGTGAAAAAAGGAATTCCTATAATGCAAAGAAAACAGTTATCCATTACCGCTTCTTTCAAGGCTGTATTTTCAACAACTAGTACTCCAAAAAGGACTAAACCAAACAATTAAATGAGAAAACAGGAAAAAAACTTAAAGCCTCAGCTCCCTCCACTTAAGAATGCTATATTCATGCAAGAATATAATATTACCAATAGTTCTTTAAGCTTAGTTGACATCTGAGAAGCACGCTGCCATCCCCACACTCTCCTTCCTCAGGACAGGTAGCGTCATAATTAGAAGTAAAATGTTTCATCTGCTAAAACACTTGAAACAATGACTTGACAATTTAAGAAGAAACACTCGCTAACATCACTACTTGCGACTACCATGGAACAGATGCAGAGTTTCCATGGAGAAAAGCAAGTTGTCTGTCCATGTGGTACGGAAACAAAGAGGACATTCTAGAACAGAGCAGCATAATGTTTGAACTGACTCAAAACAGACTGTATAATCTCTCTCTTCTGCACGCAGACACACGCAGTCTGACTCTGCGCAGCATACTTTGAGGCTGGAACACTGCTTTTGTGGTTTATTTGTATAATAAAGTGAAACAATTCTTTTAATCGATGATCATCCGCTATCAGTCATGCACGAGTTCTTAAAAATATTTCAAATTAAAAAGACTAATACTAAACTTAGTTAACGCCATTAAGAGACGAAATGCTGTTGGAAAATACCTTTCAGAGCCAACACATTTCTAAGCTCAAAAAAAGAGAGCACTTCAATTTGTTCATTCTGCTAAGCATACCAGTGCTTTGCAAAATACATAAACATTAAGATTAACAAATACAGAGTAAACGTTCTAGAAGGATTGTTTAGAATGATAACTCTGCTGAAAATCTCACTGGGATCTGTAACGAGAGAAGATCGTAGGCAAACCCTGCTGCAGTCAACTAGTAGGTATCTAGAAAACAAATTCTGACCATACCATGAAGAAAATGTAACATGTACAAAGTAAATCAGAAAATCCCTTCATCTGAAATATATGGAAAATATATTTCAGAGACCACCACAATCCATTAACTTCACTTTCCTGAGAGAAAAACACACTCCCCACAAGAAGTGCTACGTTTGAAATAGCAGCCTGAACAGCATTTCTTAAATACCTGTTTCGTCCTCTTGATGTTCATACCACTATTGCCAAGCTTTCAAAAGCTCATGAATCATTCCTCAAATATCCTGACAATGGTTTAGAGAAAGTAACTTGGAATTTCGAACCCAGAAAGTTTTCTCTTCTGGGCCATGAATTACTCTAAGACCTCAGACCCTTCACAGTTACAAACGCTTACAACTCCTAAAATTATTGCAATCTCAAAATGTTAAAGCATCTTCTGTGTGATTCATATCTAATTCTTATTACAGCTCTAAAAGTTGTATCTGCAGTCTCCTGGGTTGGTAGTCCATTTCTGTAAAAAGTAAGCATGTATATTTCCAAAAGCACTTAAAATAGTGCTTTTAGTTGAATTTATAGGCTTTTGAAATTCACACACAATTTAGAAATACAACCACATTTCGGCTTTGAACAAAATAAATGCCTTCACATTACACTGCTATTTGCTTCTTGCTAGCTCTTGAAGAATATTTCTCTCTCTCTGCAAGAATGTGCCAGATCACAGAGACCAACTTCTGGAAGGTTCACGGAATCACGGAATTTCAGAGTTGGAAGGGACCTCTAGAGATCATCTAGTCCAACTCACCCGCTAAAGCAGGACTGCCTAGAGCACATTACTCAGGACTGCATCCAGCTAGAAATGAGATTAATTCATCCACAGCGGGTCTGCAAACTGACCAGACTGGGACATACCCACCAACATCCTTATTGAAACAATTCTGGATGAGGTAGACAGAGCAAAGGGACAAACTGCAGAAAGCAGACAGGCTCACACACCCTCCCTAAGCAGCATTTCCTACTGTTACCATCTTGGGTTTTTTCCAAGGAGGAATGCCAGTATAGCCCTCCACTGCTACATATTATGCAGCCATATTTCTCATGTTTTGGAAAATTGCAATGTCAGCACATCCAGCTTGTGAGATGAGCCACATCCTGGAACAATTCTCCTCCTGAACGTGATGACTCCTCTGCCACGTTCTGGGTCTACCACAGATGCTTCATATTGGGCAACCATAAAGACTGAATCACCATTTTGCAAGCGTTGCATTACATCTACAATGAAGTAATTCCACAGCACACAATATCCATTGTAAATGTCACACTAAGCTTCAAAGTCAGCTCTGTAACGATTACAAGTAGTTAAACCAAAGAGATGGATTTGGAAGCCTTCATGCATTAACTTTTCAGAACTTCTCTTGTAATGACGCAGCACACTTCGTATTCCTAGCCATTTGCTACTTAAATACAACCATTTTGGAGCTATGAATTCACATCAAGGTCTTTTTGCATTTAGCCATCGAAGCCAATTACTGAAACAGCAAATGAACTTCTCTCTGAATCTAATGCTCCCGACTTAGCGCAAATTCAGCATGTTTTGTCAGCTCCAAAGCATTTACTGAATGAGTAGCAAGTTCAGACTGAAACAAGCCAGAAAGCACTGCAGGCATTTGATAACAAAGCAAATCACAAACAGCAAATTATTATGGTACTGATGTAACAGCCTCTGCATAGTCACCGTTAAACAAAATCGATTATCTGAACGTTGCTCAAGAATTCAACTGTACTGTTCAGTGATTAGAGACTGTGGGATTACACAAGCATCTTCAGGATCATTTAAGTTGAAATGAATAGAATTTAAGAAATAATGTATATATAAAACAAACTATACAGAATTAAGAATTTAAAATTTCAATAGAATAAGGGAGTCTATGTTTGATTACTCATTCAACACACAGCAATTAGAGGAAAAGGAGCATTTAAAAACATTACTTCGGTTTTATTTTGTTTCCCAAAACCCGTGGATTTTGATGTCAATTAATCAAGTAACACGATGATCTGAATATATTTTTCAGGTACATCACGACCATAAGAAAAGACACCAAGTTAATATGCATCATTTAATTCAACATTTATCATTGTGCCATCAGATCATATTTATTTGGCTTACTAGATGCTCTGCTTAGCACCAGCATCAAAATATATAGGCTGCTATGTGCCTATCAAACCAGTGTTTTGTACCTCACTTTTAAAGGTAGAAAAAAAATTTGTATTTAAAATTCAGCTGAGCAGGTGGGAAAAAAAAAGAATCCAGACCTTTCTCTCAGATCTGTTGTTTGCAGATACTGGTATAGGAAATAAAAATTTAACAAGAAAATACGCAAGAACGTCCCCTAGCTTGTATAGGATCATCCTTCTTAAGGCATTCTACTTCAGCTCATTCCAGTCCAATCCAATATAAGCATCATATGAATTCTAGTGAGGTAGACCCTTCACAAAGGCAAACACTCATCCAACACGAACCACAAAGCCTCAAGTTTCTCATACTGTATTCTTAACATAAATACGAATTTTATGAGACAGATTCTTGAAGAAGTGCATCTCTGTTTATTTTAACTAGGCATAACTATTAACAGAATGAAAGTAATCCTTTGCTCTCCTGAAGTGCCTTCAAAGGCACTACCAGGATTATTCCAGGAAATTACTGTTGCATGCAAGTTTTAGTATGTCTTTAGTTTAACTCAAAATACAGTTTACTTTTGCTATCATAAAAATACAAACCCAAAAGCCTGCAGTAAGTTGGGAAGTATGCCCACCGGTATGACACAGCTCTTTTGACAGTGTCGTTGATTTGATGAACAGAACTTGAAACGAAGAGTGGCTGACAAACTACTCAAGCTGAATCATATCTATACGATCACTAGCAGAGATCCTGAAAAATCTTTCAACTCTATTTTGGAGGGCATTTGTTTAGATAAACATTACTTAGTCTGAAGCAACTAGTACGTTCAGTGAAACAAAGACACCCAGAGGATATTCAAAACAGACCCAACACGGTAATGCAAACACTATGCCTTGTCATCACTCATCCCACTATCAAGCAACCATCACACCACAGTGTAAGGACATCCCCATAAATAGCTACTGGTTTTCTGTAACTTCAAAGGGTGAATCTCTGTTTCCTTACGAACTCCAAAGACACTCCTGCTTTCTCGTACACTTAGCGGGACCGGGGAAGAACAGAATTTGTTGCTTGGGAATCGATCCAAACGCCCCACAATGATGCCTCTCGTTAAGGACATGGCTGATCTAGAGCTCAATCAGCAACTTTAGATTTGTTTCTTAACTGAGACAGATAATAGACGCTGTATTTCTATATCATGGAGATGACTTGAACTATTTTCCGTGTGAGTTCACAGATCCATAGCATATTCAGGACCAAAGACTTCTAGATTATCTTTCAACATCAGGGCTTTTATGGCAGCCAGGCCTGCATACAAATCTGTATTTCTCCTTTGATTTTGAACCTGCTGGGTAATTTCAACTAAATAAAATAAAAGGCAGGACATATCTAAAAACAAATATTATATTACAAGTTTCACGGAAGCAGGCCAACCAGTAGGAGGGAAACTTGTGTTCAAATAGTCTTGAGTTTCTCCCAATGACTTTAGATCAGACCAACTAATTCCTGCAGCAAAATGGAAAAACCAAAGGATTGCCATCAATACACCTGGTAGCAGCAGGTTATCAGTATGTTTGGAGACAAAATTTGAATATAATACAGTTAGGAAGGCCACCATTATGAGATGCAAATCCACTGAAAATTGGAGGGTTTTAGCGACCTTGCTAAAATAGTAAATAAGATACATGGCTGTTTTTCTACCTTGGAAAGTGCAGAATATTCACTGCAAACTGGATAAACAGGATTCTCTCTGCATATGCTTGGGAAAAGGCAGGGTAAATGCCTATAACTAAGAAACTGAACTAAGAACAAGATGATTCAGATGAAAGATAGCAAGAGGCTTAGGACCTCAAACCATCAGTCAGATATTACAGCAATGCTTTGAGGAAGGTCCATTAAAGCTTCTGCTCCGATTATGGATTTGAATTCTGCATCAAGGACATTTTAAGTCACCTCATCTTAACCATTCTATAGCTCGCTATGCTCATCCAGATTCCTAAATGCCTCAAGATCCTCAGTAAAAAGAAAGCAACAAACCATGGAAACACAAAGACAGACTGCTGAATACAAAAAAAAATTACAGAGGATGAATGTAACAGTAAAAAATTATTTTGGGC
Source organism: Dromas ardeola (assembly GCA_013398915.1). NCBI lineage: Eukaryota > Metazoa > Chordata > Aves > Charadriiformes > Dromadidae > Dromas > Dromas ardeola. Next base: position 170,442 of record VYZM01010060.1, on the reverse strand, counting down.
TAGCAATTTGTGAGTAATTTTTTCTCAATCTATGTTGCTATTTCTAAACACAGTCTGTTCAATTTTTTTAAGATATTCCCATCTTTAATTAATAAGGAAGAGCTGATAACTGCTAAAATGCTTAAAAAAAAAAATCACAGAAAATATGATGCAAACTCTAACACTTCAAGTTGCCACTGTACACACGCGTTATAAAAATGTCACTGCTATAGTCTATTAAAAGATCAGAAAGCACATGATCCTCCTAAGCACACATCATTCTCTACAGAATGAGTCAAGGATTGAGAAGTAGAGAAAGTTTTCGCCCGAGAAAGTACATAATTGTCACCTCTTCTGGTAAGCCCACTATCAATACTTACTATTTTTCCTACATTTTTCCAAGGAAATTCTTGCCTTTCCCCAAAGCCCTCTGTTTTGATAACAAGAAGAGTAAGTTGCTTGACTGTTCACACTGACTTCTTCTGATGATAATGCACTTCAACCATCACAGTAAGTGCATTCAGTCCACAACAACAATTACGATTTTGGAATAGTAGAGCATCAAGTTTAAGTTATTTGGGATCTAGTTTAAATGAAAAATTGAGAAGGAAAATGCCATCTCCTGTCTGTCTCAAAAGCAAATTCATATAATCAAAGACACAGGGCTTCTCCCCAACACAGTTACAACTGAAGCAGCTGAAACAAAGATGCTGCTCTTTAGAGTAACGATTTAATTTTTATAGACTTGTGCGAAACTGTTAACTGCTTCACACTCTTTGAAAACATCAAGTCAGCAATCCCTTTTTAGCCGTCCATGTTCTTAGCCTTTTAAATTAGCACCATGACTGCTACCCGGCTGGCATAAAGTAAAAGTACAAATAGAGAACTTAGATAAATATTGCTGTGATTGAGTGGACACTGCTGTCAAGCAGAGAAGCAGAATGAGAGTGTCAGGTAAGCTAACTCTATCCAATACTAAGTTTCCCTCTTTGCCTTGCAATTTCCCCTCAAAATAAGCTAAAAATATAGAGAGTAAGATAAAAATCAGAAAAAAATGAACAGCTTTTAATGGCGTTTCTCCTTGAAACAGTAGAGTGAAGGCACATCTTATAAATTAAAGGAATACATGGTACTATTCACCCAAAAGTCTTCTGCCTGAGTTTGTATAACATGCAACTGCAGCATCATCTGCAAAAATAAATGTGTGTAGAGGACAGACACCTGGACAAGCACAGACACATCCGTAGCTGTTTGACATCACCAGGGACCATGCTGCTGACAGAGCTGGCTTCAGTTCTGCGGGTCAAGAAGAATGGACTGGTTGCTCCGGCAGAAACTGGCATCGAGCTGAGGGCAGCTGAGATTACAGCTAATGCAGTATATAATTGCCTTTCATTAAATAACAAAACACCATCCATCTGAGGCATTTCTAAACATGCCAGTCCAATAAGGATTCCAGTGCGTTACTTTTTATACATGCCAGCAGAGCCAGCAGTCCCTAAGGAATGCCAAAAGATTAAACAAGAGCTGCATTCATTCATCGTCATCATGTTCAAACATTAGAAAACTTGCATTCAACATACGGAGTTAACATTTGACCTGAATGTTTTAGAGAGAAAAAGAAAAGCCGTTTTGAAAAATCATATTGGCAAGACAGATCGCTCGCTCTCTTCTGAAGGAAGATCTACTTTGAAATATTCTCAGTCACACCCAAGAAAAACTTTAACAGGGCTAAAAGGATAAAAGGAGGAGCACTAAAGGAATTATCCCATCTGCCCACGCTAAGTAAATAAAGGCTGTCCTGGATATTCACATTCAGAAGATGATAAACAGATACAGCATAGGAAATCTACAGGAGCTCTACAAAGTCATTGCAATCAGCATATGTAAGCACTGTTCCTTCCTACAGTACCATCACATTAGGAAAAAAGGTTATTTATTTCCTACAGTACACCTCTGTGATGAGGATACAAGACAGTTGTTTTTCTGTCCCTCACTAGAAAGTTGAGATCCTCTCTTTAAAAGAAACCCTACAAACTATATAGAACTAATTTTTTTTTTTGGCCAAATAAAATCTCCTTCTGTATCCTTAGATATGGAAATTTGAGATCACATTTCCAAGCTTTTCTACTTCAGCCAATACATCCCTCTCCCTTCGACACACACAAATCTTTAGTGCACTTTAGCACAGATAGAAAATCTAGTGCATATAAGGAATGGACAGGAAGAGAACCCTTAAATCTTGTCATTTTAAACCAAGAACTAATAATCCTCTGCACATTTTTCAGTCATTCTACTTTCGGTATGTAAATCAAGAAGTTTTGTCAGTACCCGAACAGTTACACATTCCTTAGACTAAGATACGCTGCTGTTAAGGGGGAGGGAGAGGGGGGGAAAGTTATTTACTTTTCCCCTGCAGTATCTAATTTGCTGTCTTGTTACAAGTTGTAGCAGGTGCACACAGACACACACTTAAGAAAAATCACTCTCTGACGTTGCTAGCTTCAGAATTATATGCATGTTTCTGTTCTTTAAACAAAATTCTCCGCAAAGCAGCACGTGGCAAAAAGGCATTTCCTCTTTTGTACCTCTTTTCTTTCTTCCTCCGACATGTCAATACAGATATCACATGTCTTAAAATCTTTCTGCTCAAAGATCCCAAAGCAACCTGTGGACTTCCATAAAACCCTACCCACCCAGCAGACTGGGTAAGTGAGTGAGTGAAGGGGTGGGGAGGAAAGAGCCTTCATTTCACAGTCATGTTTTTAGATCATGAACATATACAGTCACAGACTAAATTTTCTTCCCCATGCTATGGTTTGGAAGAAATTTTTTTTTGTGGTGTTGACTTTTATTTGCTTTTATTTATTTTTGTTTTAAAACACACACATAAAGATGTTATAATGAAAGGGGAAACTAACTCCCGATTTTAATGCAGCAGGAGCCACATTAACCTGTGAGTAACAGCAACAATTACCTTGTGCCCCACGACAGCTGAGGCACAGAAAAGAGAGCACTGAATCGCCTCAGGTATAGTGATATAGCGGAAAGCAGGAGGGGCCCCGAGCCTTTGCCCGGGGGTCCCACAGGTCTCACGCTGGCGACAAACATGGCAATAAACCCTGGCTGAGCCACCCCGAACCGCGGGGTGACACAAGAGCAGCTCACCTGCAAACCACCGGCTCTGAAAACAACACCAGCGTGGGGGACAGACATAAAACCAAAAGAAAAAAACAGCCAAGGTGAATTATAAACCAAATCGTTAATCAGTAAAGTATCAGCATATAGGCGTAGGATGCTGGGAACTGCAGGTCGGCATTTACCAGGAGGTGCTCAGCCCCCTTCCCCTCGGAATCACCCACTCAAGCCACCACCACCGCGAAGCTCGGCGTTACATCCTCTAGGGACAAGACCGGAGCTGCGAGCGCATTCCAGACCCTCCCTGCTCCTCACCAACCACGAAGACACCCCCGCCCCCCGAATGCCCTGCGCGGGGGGAGCCGAGCCCCGGCAGCCCCCCCGGGGTGCTGCCGCCCCCCAGTTTACGGAGGCCCCGTCCGACCCCGTCCAACCGGGGCCACGGCGGCGGCGGCGGGAGGGGGGAGCTGCCGTACAAGAGCGGAATGAGGCCGGCAAGCCCGAGCACAGGGCTCGGGAACCAGACAAACCGGCTGCTGTCACCGCGGCCCGGGCGGGCCGGCGGGGAAGCACCAGCACGTGTGGCGGAGGCCAACAGCTCCCCGGGGAGGGGGCGGACGGGTGGCCTCGCCCCACCCAGCCCAGCATCGCCCCCACCCCGCCCCGGCACCCCTCAGCCCCC
>VYZM01010060.1:83075-166016 GCA_013398915.1 Dromas ardeola | reverse complement strand
TCGCCCCGGTGCCCGCAGCGGGGAGGGGGCCCGAGCAGCGGGGAAGGCGCTGCGGCAGCGGGCGTGAACGGGGCGGGGGGAAAGGGTGGGGAGAAGAGACAGGGCGGTGTGAAGCACACAGCGCTTAGTGAGTGAGTAACTTTGCTGTCTGCTTATCTCCATTTTCCTTTTGTCCCCGTGCCCAGAAATTTATCGTTCTTTCTTTAAAGTACCGAGTATTTTAATTTTCATTGTGTTTGTGAAGCAACACATTGGAACCTGGCGTAAGCCCATGGCTGAAGTTTAAACAGCTGTAGCAGCAGCTCCAGCGCCATCATCAACAATTTAATACCAATTTTCAAGGCTGAATTCAAACACCTCTGCTTCACTTCTTCACCTCTCACAAACAGGCAACAGAGCCCAGCCAGAGCCAGCCCGTAACTGCTGAATTCATCACAAAGCAGACCTCAGTTTGCAGTCTCGTAGATCATTTAGTTTCTGCATGATGCCATTCGAACAAAAGGGTGATGAGAAAGCAGTTCCATTGCTGGAGACTGATTGCAATTTGTGTTTCATTTTGGCTTCGTTCTTTGGCGTTACTCCAGCATGGTAAAGCACAAAATGGTGTGACACAGTCCCCCAAATAATAGGTTTCAACTAGATCAGCATTTAGCAATGTTTGTTAGAATTTCACTTCCTAAATGTTAAATAGAATCTCTTACCATGGCCATTAGATGCTGAAACAGATACTCGAATCCATGCACAGCCACCCTTCTTTCTCCCTGCAAAATTAGACAAAAGTTTTGCTGAATAAGGACTTCAGGATTTAAATATTAGGTTGTATTTAGAAGCGCAGAGCCAGCAAATGATTGCTTGAAACAAAAAAATGACCCTGCAGCCCCTAACTATGAAAATAATCCCCAGCACAAAAATTGCAATTAGGATAAAAACCAGAGTCCGACTAACTTTACAGAACACTTGTCCAAAATATCTGTTGGCTTGAAAGCTACAGTTGTGAACCTTTGTGTTTGTTTCTGGTATTGTAGATTTGAGCTTTCTGTATTGATCTGATGCTAATATAGAATGTGTTTTCCTCCAAGTGTGGTGTTTTCCATCATTTTCCTTCATTAATTTGATTTTTTTGTCTCACAGTTAATTTGTTACCACGTAGGCAGATGTCAAGTGTATGCAGTTCAATGCATATTAAAAGTTTTCATAAGCAACATTAGCCTGAAGCAACATTAGCCTGATGTATCCAGTACAGAGCACAGCAACTACAAGTTGGCTTAGTTTTAAGATAGAAACTGAGTTGTAGCTTTGCGCTGTTCTTGTAGAACTTGTAATAAAGTGCAAGCAGTAAATGACCGTGGTGAAATAACAGACAAAATACAGTTCAAATGTGTAAATAGCTTGCTTTACTCCCTTGCAAGGCTAAAGCTAAAAACGTCCTGTTACTAAAGCAAGAATTGAGAATGATGTCGCATAGATCAAAAGCTTCTGCTTATAAAGTGAATGTGCCATTGGTTTTTCATGTAATTTCCTAGTGAACAGCATCATAGTTTCAAGGTAAAAGTAATCTTGTAGGAAAGAAGGGAGTTAGTTATGCATCATTCAACCACTATCAACCTTCAAACTATGAAAAAGTAGCTTTAGAGCAACTGTAACTTAAGTTCATCCCAACTAGAAATGTTTGACAGCTTCTGTGTAGCAGGCAACACTTAGATGACGATCTATGCAGACTGTGATAGCAATAACACTTAGTATGTTCACGTCCAATTTGTAGCAATCATTACAAAAAAAGATGCTGGTACTATAAATCACAGTACTGCAAAGGACTAAATACAATTGAAAGCCGGAGTATCTTTGATTCCAGTCCTAGTGGCTCTCTCTTCTGAACTGCATGATCAGATCAGTCAATATATAATAGACATTTTCATAACTCTACGAAATGCTCCAGGGAAATTCAGGATGCTAACGTAACTTCTGGCATCCTAGCCACAAATATAAGGTTCACTTTAGAATTAAAATTGTTCTCTTCAATAATGTGGGAACACCAGTTGAAATGGTTTTTGCCCTTTTTCAGATATGTGAAAGGTCCAAAAATACTGAAGCTTTCAGAATAGCTAAAATGTTGTTAAGAACTGCATTTAACGATATCCTGACTTAAGAGATACATTTTCACATTCAGTCTTCCAACCAAGTATGAAGATTTTGGGTGTAAGATTTTTTTTTTTTCCTCTGAATGATCTCTTCAATATGTACCTTTGGCAATTCCTATGCAGAACTGAGGATCACACCTGCTTCAGAAAAAGCAACTAATTGTTTGGGGTTTGTTTTTTTTTTGTAATCACAGAAGTGCTGCTTCAAAAATCCCAGCAAAGAAACTTGCACTATTATCTTGTTGTTGTTTCTGGTTTAGCAAAAACAAACAGGACTCCCCCTTCCCATTTTAACCTGACCGGTACATTTTGCTCATCTATTTACAGCTATATTGGTCCTAAAGAGATTTAGCATCCCGAGGCCTCATACTTACTCTTCTTACTTTTTGGCTTTAAATTTATGTCTCTAAAACTGGCAGTCTTTGACTGATAGGTTACGGTAGATGAAAATCTGCCCTTTTAGCCTTAATTATCATGTGTGCAACAGTTTAAAAAAAAAAATTCTGCAGACATGGTAGTTACTTTCACAGCTTAGTGGACTGAAAGGCTGCAAGAACTCTTTTCCATTCTTCACGCACTTGCTGTTTTCCTCCCCTGGGTCAGCTGAACGACCCAGCAGCAGTACAGAACAGCAATGCAGGTCCATGTGCTTTGCTGGTGTGCTACACAAGACAAACTTTCATCCAACGTTACATTATTTGTTCTACCCAACACAGGTAGAACAGAGAACAGTATTTAAACAGACAGTTTTTAAAGAATCCTTTCTGCCTGTTTGTTTAAGCAACGTACTTAATTTAACATTAATGTTCATCTTGATTATGAGTGTTTCATTTCACAGATAACTGAGAAACCATAGTCTATGAAAAAAGATGGACTATGCAAATCATTCTATCACTTATGTAAATACCAACAAAACCTGAATTCTCACCTACAGAGAAGCAAAGCAGAAGGTTTTTTTGTTCTTACGGAGAGTGCCAAGTTCTACAGAAAGGGTAAATACATTTTTATTCAGTCACTGGATCACAGCTAAATATATGTTGTAAAAAACCCTACGTCGAATCTTTGCTGCTTGTAGTTAACTAAAGTTTAGGAAGTGTCCAATTGTCGCAGGTTAATTACCATGTTATTAAATCCATCCTGTTTGTAAGCTTCTCCAAGGATCTGGACCAATTCCTACCTCTGACTCATCCCCTCTCACCCCCCAAAATGTACGCATGACTCTACCACGTATTCTTAGGAACAACATCAATCTTCAATGGCGCTTACTTACCAGAGGCAATACAGCCCTGTTACAAAATAAAGGTACCATGGAGTTCCATGGCAACTACCAATGCATTGAAACACTTCAACTATATTTGAGCTTCTTCCTCCTTTTCGGGTCTTTGGGTTTGTTTTTTTTTCCCCAGCTATCCTGCCTTACAGAGTTTGCAGTACAAATAATTCTTCTTAGCAGCTAACGTGTCTTCCAGATATCTTCTAGAATCTCAGCTATTCTTCTTTTCATGACATTTTAAGCACTGTGAATTAGGTTATAAAAATGTAAGTTAGAAATTCAAATCTTTTTAAGAGACAACTAGTCACCTGACCGATATCCTGACTATTGTGCACAGATTAGATATTTTTAGATGCACATAAGCATTTTTAAATACTTTTGCTGTTCCAAATGCTGTGAACAAACACAAGTACTATGTCAACAGGAATCTGTGGGAAAATTTGAGTGATGCCTGCTCACACTATACCCACCTCATTACAAATTTTATTACTCATTCATTTTAGTAAACTCTAATCTAGGTTATTATGCCACACCCATCACCATGGGAATGTGACTTAGAAGTAACAGAAATACTTTGCTATTCAGCTTTTTCTCAGACCTTGTAGTGCGATCTGATTGCAGTTTCAATATACAAAACCAATTTGAACAGTTATACCTGAAAGATTAAAGAAATTTGGTAATTACAAGAGTCTTTGGTGCAGCAACAATATATAGCACTTGATAGGAAAACTGAAGTATAGATAAAGAGCTAAGAGATAAAGACTAATACATTCCTAACCATGAAAGAAACAACAGGCATAACTCCCCATCCCTAATTAACTGTATGTCGTACAGCAGAGGTAAATAGAGTAGAGTTTTACTTATTGGTTCTGCTCAATCTTCTCATACTGACTGCCACCTCCATAGAAAGGAAAATCTGAAAGACGAGATTTAAAGGGGTTATGTAAAAGATACCTCTGAGTGCCCAGTATTTTTTATGATTACCCTTATTTCAAATCAATTACTACGAGTTAAAAGCAAAAATTACAGTTCCTGCCATAGGCTGTCCACTTTTCTGGCATCAAAACATACGCATTACAAAAATCTTATTTTAAGAAAAAAGAACAATTACAGGAACTTTTATAAATTTTCTTTACAATTTGAAAGGCAAAAGAATAACAAATGAAAGACAGACAGGGATAATATCAAGACTAAAAGGAGCAAGTCTAAACATCTGCTAACAGTTTTGCAAAAGAAGCACAAAAGCAATATAAAAATAATTCTGAGCACACAGACAACTCGGTATTTACAAAAGCCTAGAATCTTTTGTGATGTTAAAAACCAAGATTCTTAAATGGGAACAATCCCAGTTGTGGGAATTTTACTTCATGTCTGTATGCAAGAGTGACAGTGTGGGCTGCATGCTTCCAGTTGTAGCAGACCACATGCGAAGGATGAAAACATTTACTGACTTGAACAACTAGTCTGTCGAGTCACTTTGGACAAAAATTTCAGTGGACATAGAATGTGGACCCACACAGAGTCCATTCCTGCCCCAAGTGCCCCCAAATAATATTTGCTTTAGATACCAGAAGACACCATCTTCTAAAAATGAAAGGGATCCATATCTCCAAGTAGTTCGTGTGCAGCAAATACAAGAGTGTCCGAAGTGATAAAAAATGCTGAACAATTTAAAATGCAAAGCTTTATAAAATTAAGGATTTAACATATTTAAACTAGAATTTACCATTACATTAAAAGCCATGTTGCTGAAATGACTTCACTTTACTCTTACCCTAATACCTTTGGTATAAGTCTTGGAAGCAATAAAGTACAAACATTGAAGACTTATCTTCAGTTATTTTTATCAATTAGGTGTAAGGGTGATTTATTATGAATTTATTGTAAACATAGAGAGCACTAAAGGGTACTAAGCATATAAAGATGATTTTCATCTTGCGGCATCTGTAAGCAAGACAGAAGGACACAAGTACTCCTGTAAAGTTTAGGCTGCCTGTCCTACTAAAGAGGCAGTATTTCGTAAGAGCTATTAAAAAAAGATCTTCCAAGGTGTGGAAAGAGAACTGCATGTTTAAAATATGAGCACCTCAACACACCCAAAAGGTGTGTATGCTTGAAATCATTACCTCATGCCCTGCATCACATTATCATCCACATGCGAATGATGCAGCAGGCAGCACAATGGCTTCTGTACACTGCCATTACCAGCTTTAACTCCATGGGAGGAGGCGGCATGGAGAAAGTACAAGATCTCTACATGCTTCCCAGTAGTGATTTCTTTGTAAAGTGTGTAGAAGCTGGAAAAAACATATTATTTTGTTATCCATTCCTGTTAACGAAAGCAACACTATTTCTCCTATAAAAGACGAAAAAGCAAAAGCCTTCCATTTTAGCACATACGGTGAACATTTACCTTCACCACCACTTTCGAAATGCAACCAGATAAACTGAACTGGTAGTATATGCTGCAGAAGTTTTTTCAGTCTCTTGGAAGACGAGCAGCTCATACATAAACACACTTTGGTTTTCCCGTTCTGTAAAGTTTAGAGCAAAAAAGGGAAATAAATACAAAAGCTTTAACTACAAAAAGCCTGGGATTCTTTGACACGTTCAAATGGGGAGTGTACTAATATGATATACTATAAATTATAAGGATCTTTGGGAAATAACATACTATCTGCAAAGCTGAGAATTTTAAAGAATAAGTTCCATCTCTGAAGTTATCTTTATCAAAAACACCTTTGAACATCCCCCCTTCACAAGTCTTTTCTTAGATACTTGAATATACTTTGGTTTACCACATATCGCATTTGTCTAGGAAGACTTTTTTCCTGCATTTATACAAGGACAAACAAATGCTTTACCAGCTCCAACGAATACTGCTAAGTCAATCTAGTACTCCCTCTGTTGGCAATGCAAATAACGTACAGTCATTCCACCTACAGGGCCCTCTGAAGACAATTAAGAGAAGAAGGGAAAAGTGTGTTAGAACAATTAATCAGCAGAATTATTACACTTTTAAGCTTTCAGAAGCGAGCAATTATTCAGATTATGAAAACTGAATGGTCTGGCAACGTTCTATTTAAATAGCTGAAATAATTTGAACAGCTTCTTGATTATGAAAACCTGAACCCAATAGTTGGGAACCTTCCTAAAATACGTAACTTTATTTCTCCACATTTTAATCAGCTTCTTTTTCTAATTCTCTTCAGCAGTTAATTTTCAAAAATCAGTACTTTGATGGTTTAGGACTCCAATTAAAAAAATCTTTATACAAAAGCTCATTTATTAAACCTCTGTACACAACAATGAACAGGTATGTACAGCAAGTTTACAGGAAGGATGATGTTACAAAAGATACAGTGGTAATTAAAACTGACCCACATAAATAATTTATAAAAATATCTGAAGTGGCGAAGATAATGCTGGTAATCCCTGATTTTTTTCATCCAATTGTCAGGATTTTAACGTGGGAAATCTTAATGTTAGACCTTTTTAAAAACATCCTGAATATATTAAACTTATCTACAGGATAATTAGCAAAATGTATAAAGTATAGATTATTGTACAAAGGACAGATATAAAAAAAATCACCAATCCACCTGAAACTCAAGGACTATATAAATCTTAGCCAAAGTAATGAACAGCAAACCACAAACTCCTCTTTTTAGAGTTTCATGTATTGGCATGTAAAACGCTCTTAACAAATCAACAGTCCTGTTAATTCCTTAGTGGAAGGATGTAATTTGGGAAAATTCTTCTATATTTTCTGACCACATTGGTGGTCCTGGTCAATAGGGAAGCCCTGCACTGACTTTAATTCCAAGGAAGAACGGGGTAGAGCTGTATTTGTCTAGATTTTCTCCTTCCCACAAAAGGATGAGGAAAGTTATCTGAGTTTGTAAAATCGGAGGAGGCGAGAGAAGGAAGCAGGGATTTGGACATAATGAAACAAAGGAAGACCAGTTAAGACGAAGTCTTTTTCTTTTGCTGGTTTCTTGGGGAATTTTTTAACACGCTTCTTATTCGTAGATAAACACCTGTTGATTCTGCCATATTTTCAAATTCAAAAGGTGTTATGCCTACAGCAAACTTGCTCATATCAGGAACAAGACTGGAGTTTTTTGCAGATGATTCAGTGCTTGTGACCACTTTATCTCCACCTGTATTTTCTCCATCGTTAACCTCATGGTTGGGAGCAGGCATAGTGTTATCCAGCAAGCCTTCTGAATCTGTATTATCAGGATTTTCCTTTAAGTTAAGTAAACTATCTCCTGGATTAGGACCAGTTATAGAATGTTCATTTTCTGGTATCTGTTCACTGACGTCAGAAAACGTAGTTTCCACTGTAATCACCTTATCAGAGGACCTTACTTCTGCAACAAGATCTACTTCGTTCCTAGATGGTGATGATGTAACAGAATTTCCAGTTAAAGGTGTATCAACAGGAATATCAGAGTCACTGTTTGTGCTTTCTGCCTGCTCTAGTGCTGCCCAGATTAATCGCTGCTGTTCCTCTAGCTCTTCCAAGGTCAGAGTATCCTCATCCATGATTGAGTCCACTATTTTTGGCTGAGGAATATCACCGGAAGGATTCAATGGTGGAGTAGTCCTAGGAAGAGGAGGGGGGGTGGGTGTTGAAGGTTGAGGTGGTGTAAGATTTAGTGGAGGTGTTCCTTGTGGTAAAGGAGGAGGAGCTGACATCGATGGATGTCCAGGTGGCAGCGGAGGTTGGAATTGAAAACTGTTATGAGTTTGAGATCTCTGTGACACTTCCAGATCTAGAAGCAGATTGAAAGACATCTATTAGAATCTGAAATCTGAATAGAACAAGATTCAAAGTGCCAATGCTCTGATTAACTAAGCAGGCTTACGTCTTCTTATCCTCGGTTTTCATCTGAGATAGAACAAACTTTTTGAAAGTCTTAATATCCACTGAAACTATGTTTTGGGGGATTTTAACTCTGCTAGCCAGTCAAGAAAAAAAGAATAGAGAAAATACTCTTGAATGTATTGAGAATAAACTTATTCCACACTGAGACAGAAAAGGAAAGCCAGAAGTTTCTCCTGCTATTCCAACATTCAAACAACACTGTTAAGTTCTCTTCATTTTTAAGAAGTTGTGAGCTTGCAATTTTCTACATTATTTCATCCAAATATTTAAGGATTTGGAGGTCTTCATAACAGATGTTTCTTTAGGATACACTTGAAGTAAAGAGATCAGAATTTGTAACCTAACTTTTCAATTGCTCTGAGGACACCTGAAACCTCCCTGCTTGGTATTGGAAGACAGGACAACCACAGCAACAGTGAATGCCTATTGTAGAGAGGCCCAAATGCAACTATAGTAGGACACCGCTAGCATATGTTAACATTAGTTACCACCGTAATGACTACTAACACATTAGTTTCTCTTTATGAACACTGACATTTCAATTCAGAGCAAGTTATTTTGAAAATAAAAATGGAAACTAAGAAAAAAAAATGCAGAATAAGTGTACCAGAATCCAGGTCCATGTCAGTTGCTGGTACCTCCAAATTGTCTTCTTTTGGTCGCTTTGAATGATGAGAGCTTGACTGAGATGCAGCCCTTTTATTGCTAGATTTTGGACTTGGCTGAAGAAAAATTATCCAGGAAAACAAAAGAAATCAGTATTAAATTGTATGAGGTAACGTTTCCAGCTATAAGAACATATTTAAAGCAATTTCATAACTATGCAATCATTTGGTGACCCTAGTGTGTCAACTAGATATAAGTTTGGGAGATTTAATGCAACTGAACAGAACTGTAATCTTGTTCACCTTTAAGTGGCAAACAAAAAGACTGTGCATTGCTAATACAGAATTACAACCAAGTTTCCACCTGGACGCCTAGATCTTATGAGACCACCACAACACAAGTATTGCACGTCCCTTCCTGGCAGGTTTAGAATTTACCATTTAATTCCACATAGCATTACACTTTGGGACTGAGAGCAGAGCATACATCTTCCATCCTTAACTGGGAAGTATTCTGCAGTAGGTAACACTAAGTTAGAGTCACATTAGAGAAGATCTGAGAATGAAACAGAACAGGACTACCATGTGTTTCCTCAAGTCACTATAATAAGATTAGTGTAAATCATGACTATGGCAAGTAAGCTTTTCACTTATTTGGGAAGTCTGGAACTAAGACTGTTTTTAGGCTGTAAAAGTTTATAGCAGCCTTTTCCACAACTGTTTATAAAACACTCCACAACTGGGATCTGCTTATATTAGGAATTTGTTCTAAATAGGAATCTCTTTTTTGTTAGAACAGAGAAGCCAAGCATCAGCATTTCACACCTGGTAGTGTCAGTAAGAAAGTCTATCCCCTTGTGCAAAAAACAAGATTAAACAAGAGATCATCATTGGCTACACTAACTATAAGACAACTTTTTTTTTTTTTGCATATAACAATGAGACATATTCACCGCATGAAAATTCGAAAGGTAGTTAGCAAAAACATCCTTCTGTTGAGATGGCTGCATGGGGATGGAACCAAATATCTGCCATTCCTACAGGGGAAAAGAAAAAAAATTCCAAGAACATTCAGAAAATTTAGATGTATGGAAGAAACTGGCATTTGTGTGTGAAGTTTTGTGTTTAAAAAAAATGAACTACCCTTCTAGACTCCTCTTGGTCCCATAATGGAAATAATCACCACAGAAGCACTGTCAGACCCTACCCACAAGAGCTGTGACAGTTATCGGATGGATGGATGTCATGTGAATTAACTCAACAGCCCCCAGCACCAAAACAGATGCTTAAAAAACCAGCTTCTTGAAAGAAAATTGTCAGATGCAGAATACTAAACGTTAAACTCGACTAAAAGCAATTAATGTTACTCTGCATGTTGTTTAGAAGGCAGAGGAGAGCCACTTACATCTGGGATCCCACTTGGAGTGGATATATTAAAGCCTGGATAGTTTATCAACTTCGAGACATCATAAGTGATGCGTTTTGGTTGATGAGATCCTTCATCTTCTGTTCCACGATCATCTATAACAAAATGTAATTATTATTGATGCTAATTAAGAACATTACTGAAAAAATCCACAGGATTTAAGAACAGGGTCTTGGTTTTTGGAATGTAAGTATTAATAGAAGGCTTTGTAATCCACAAAGGCAGTAACAGTGACCAAATCTATCAGATACGTGCATGAAGCTTCCCCAAAAAACCTAACTACTCTGATAATACTGCACTTTATCTACCATTACTCGCCTCAGAATTTGGCATCACAACTGTTCTCTGAGATGCAGCATAAATGTTGGTCATTAGTAAAAAACTGGTAAATTGCTTGATAAATTGGGTTTCAAAAAATGTATTCTTTGCTTGCTGGTAGTCTTCTTACTCTTATTATAAAGTTACTGAACTTTAGAAAGTATTAAGGTTTCTTTCATAAAACGTAAGAAAAGCAAAGCTTATTAAAAAAAGGAAGAAGAAATTTGACAACAGGCTATTTGCCTTGCACAGTTTCACAGGAACTCCATGTTCCAATATCAAGGGTCAACTAGAATGAAAGCACACTGACAGTCTTCATCTTTGCAATACAATCATCATTAAAGCTGCTTCATTGTCACAGCATAGATACATGAAAGGGGAGTATTTTTACATTACTTTAGAAAAGAAAACTTGATTTACAACTTCCTCACACTTCCATGAGGAAGATGAAGTTTTACAAACTAGGTACTTTATTGTCTCCTGAAAAGGGTGAAGCCAGTAAATAGCCTGCATACTGAAAACTGCATTCCTGCAGCACATTCCTTACCTTTTCCATCATAAAGCGCAAGCCCCGAGTGCTCCATTTCAGCCTCCTTGAGCCAACCTGGAGGATAACCCAGCTGACGCATGCGATATATAAATGGAGGAAGACTCTTATCTGTGACACCAAGTGCATCTTGAAGTTCCCCACTAAGTTAAGAAAACAAACAGAAAACAAAATGTCCTCCAGTAAAAATCCGTAATTGAGTTCTGACAAAAGGAAGTTATGAACATTTTGTGGAATTTTAAATTTAAATTATCAAGTTAAAGCAACTTAGTTTAACTCAGACTACGTTGCCTGTCAATCCCAGACACAACAATTTTAGGTCTGATGTTAAAGATAACTTCTAACATTTTAATTTCTCCATACACGTGTACATATGCTTAAAGATTTTATGAGAATTAATTCTGCGCTGAGAACAACTTACTCGACTTGTTACTTCTGATTCATGGCCTTAACTATAGCTATGATGACAGGAAGGGTGGAACTTAATGCAACACTAAATTTACTGATGATTTCTTTGGAGACTGCTACAGCCATATAATGATTTTTTTTTAGAACATTTGAGTAGAGAGGAAAAGACACTCAAAGCTCAAAATGTTCAGAATCTTGCATTCATATTTAGTTTATTAGGAACATAATATATTTGCAATTTGATTAGCCAAAGAGTAAAATTTGTCTCCCTACATTAGGGAAAGTGCCACGGGAAAGGGCAGGACTATTAAGCTGACAATGAGTTTTCACATGAAAAATATCTGTGCAATTTGTTAAAAAAAGAGTTTATTTAGCCAACAAATTCGAACATAATACATCCATAATTAGGAGCAGCAAATGGACTTATAGAACTCTGCAAAGTAACAAGAAAAGGTATTCCAGAAAAGCAGTGCAACAGCTAATGGAAGGAAGAGAGATACCTAATTACTCCTGGTTTAAATTTTCCAAACCTCTCTTCTACTTCTTCTGCATGATAACGCTGCTGAAAGTTCTGATTGCTCGCTTCACCACAAGCTTCCAGAAACTCCTTTCTCTTCTCACTTATACGAGCTGCATTTCGTGGCTTAAAGATAATACAATTGGGAAGTTTAGATTTGGACAATTTACTATTTATGCACTCCTTCACCCAACATAAAACTGGTACTCCTTGCCCTCTGCATGCTTAATTGTTTAGCACCTGGCCATGTGGTACAACCACAGCTGTAATGAAAACTACACAGTAAAAAAGCAAGAGTATTTGCATTGGAGCTAGCAGAGCTCTAAAACAGGAGGAAAGACTGTGCAAACTGAAAAATGTCCCTCCATAAATTAAAGGAGACATTTAAACCCTTATGCTACAAAATTAATTTATGTTGATTTAGAATGTTAGAATTTGTAAGTATGAACGGTATAATCTAATCAGAGATGAATAACCACCCTGACCCCAATGCATCTAATTTTTTATTATATTTTTTAATGGTGCAGTTACACTGAAACACTTCTTGGAGAGCAGCAGTCTTTTGAATACTGATGTAGACTTTACCTTTGGACAATCCTTCATTTGATGGTCTTCAGAACCACAATTGAAACAATGAGGTTTTGGCCTGCTCAAAAAACGCACAAGAAATTAAGCCTGAAAATAATTTTGCAATGTTAAATGCACTTAATTATTTTAAATTGTGTTAGATTTTTAGTTTTAGACTCAGAAAGAAAAAAATGTAAGCACTGCTTGCTGATTTCACATGCTGTCTTCTCTTCAATTGACTACTTAATGTCAACCTTCAAAACAGTGTAACAGAATATTGTTTATTTCACAGTCCTAACAAGAACACAAGAAATGAGCGAAACACAGGCATAGCACTGAGAGGGAGGGAGAATACATGACAGCATGTGGAGAGAAAGGAAAGAAAGAAAGAGAACTAAAATTACAGTGGAAAAGTAGTACTTCCAGACAGAAATTGAACTTTTATAAACCGTATAATAGACATCTATTCCTTTAAGAGGGAATAGAATAGCCATAGAATAATTTAGGTTGGATCTCAGATCTCCAATCCAGTTCCTTAATCAAAGCTGGGTCAACTATGAGATCAGACCAGGTTGCTCAGGGCTTTATCCAGTTGGGTCTTGAAAATCTCTCAGGATGGAGACTACATAGCCTCTGTGGGCAACCCGATCCAATACTTTACTGTCCTAAAGGTGGAAAAGCTTTTCCTTATATCATGCAGCAGATAGCAGTGTATTCACTGAAAGGTTTCTGCTTCTGATTAAATATGCAAACATTTCCTTAAATAGTGCTAATAAATGAAAACAAAACCTACATAACTAAAGCTTATGCTACATCCAGAGGAAGGAAAGGGAAGATGTTAAAACAATACTTTTAACTCTAGAGTATGGATAAGAAGCCCCTCAATTCAATACGCCTGTAGTACATTAATACCTCTGTTTCTCTTTTTATGCTTGTATCATCAAGAGGTCTGACCCTTTTTACAATACTGAGAATCAGTTACCGGTAGAAACAAGCAGGAGAGCATGACTACTTCTTGGAAAGTCCTGGTCCACAGTTTGAACACGTTATGCATATTGTGAAATTGCGCACTGAAAACCTGGAATGGAACTGCACCTCATTTCAAGTTTAATTCTCCTTGTAAATTCATACCATGACAACAAACATTTTCAACATTATAGGGGGGAGAAACCCAATCTCTTAAAAAATTTTAGAGAAAGATTTATTTTCTGAACATTTTTTTTTACCAAATTAGGATGGGAACTAGAAGTGGAGACAAAAGTGTGACACAAGGATGAGTGTCCAAGGAAACCCCGCCACATGCACACACTCCAACCTCTTGAAGCCTCTGTTAAGATAAAGTGAAGCGCATCTTCTGCTTCATCTTTACATAGTATTCAAACAGAAACCTTCTGCGGTGATCCAAATACATTATCACCAACGCATATCATGAGCACAACCTTTCAACCTGCTCCCATCAATCAAAGATGGTAGTACTTCTAATCAAACCAGAGTTTAACTCAGCATGTCCCTTTATCTTTGAAATTGCTTGCCTTGTTTTCATTGCATCTGAAATCAGTGACTTTAGACACTGTGAAGACCACACAAGCTGTCAGTAAGGAACTCTTGGCTTTACATCTTACCTCCCATAAAAGCTATACAATCAAATTTAAGATCAGTCTGTCTTAAAAGCCTATAAAATAAATCAGACAGGAACTGTTCTACAAAACAGTAAGAATGATGATAGTACACCAGTGCAAGAATGACAAAACAATCACTAAAAAGGCAAACAACAGAAGAACTGAGCATAAACTTCCAAAAGTTTTGACACATTGATTTTAGGCCCTTCCTGAAGAAAGTCAATAAACAAGAGAGACCCGCTGACTGTAAAGCTCTGCACTGCTTTACTTAATTTAAACTCATTGCTCAAGTATGTTCAAGGGCTTAGTATACTGGGGAATAATCACAGCGTACATCTGAACTTTTCAGCTCAAAACTTTATATTTAAGAATAATACAAACCTTTTTGGTTTTACTTGTATTTCTTGTCCATCTAGGGAGAGAATCTGGCTGAAAACTTGCTGGTATCTTTAGATTTCAATAAGGAACTGCTACTGGATGAAGCGAAATTTCAATCTTGTATAAATATCAGTGAAAACCTAATAGCGCTTTGACTAGAATACTGACTCTTCTGGATTAAGTTACAGATGGATCCTTGATATGAAGTCTATAGTATAAACTATAAAACTAAATCGATTATAAACTACTTGCTAAAATGGGCTTACATTGTTTCCTCCTACCCAATTTCTACCCAAGAGCCAATTTTGTTCTTTATCAGCACTTGACAGAACTACTGTCCTCTTGGTTATAGGCATAAGTTTCAAGCTAATAATTCTGACGTGCTTCATGGCAACCTTATTAATAACATATTTTGGTAGAGTTTCAAAAAATATAACTCTCTTCTCAAGTAGGTGGAGACAGGTCATATCGTACTACTTGTGTTTGGTTTTGGACTGCAATGTGTCAGCTGCTCTGCCCATTTGTCTAAAAACATACGAGAAGACAAGAGGGCCGCAAGTGAACCTGCATGGTAAAGACTAAAATGTTCGTGAGAGTTCAGAAGCGCAGCAGTTTCCACAATCTAAGAGTTGCTTTTTAAAAGAAAAGCAGATGCCAGATATTAGTTGAACTGACGTGTTAATCGAGTGCAGTACTTCATTTAGAAGCACGGTACTTGATACACCATTTTACTCAGAAGCAAGTGTATTTTAGGCTTAATGTTGCCTATGGGAGCGCTAAAGAAAGATGCAGTAAGCACATTTGAAAAACAATACCAAAGCCAAGTTGGCAGACATGAAAGTTTGGCCACACTTAACTTGGCATTTTAGGAGAAATTCCCCTGTTAGCCATCTACTGCCTTCATCTAGAGGTTGAGAGATAGTCCAAATATCCAATAGGATTGACTTAATGCACTATAACAGAGACAGCTTTCCAAATGTAAAATTACAGCACAGTCAAAGGCAGGCAGAACAAAACCCACGTTAGGCAGCTAATAAATTTGAAATTTTCATTCAGATACGAGTGATTTTTTAACACCAGGAAATGACCTTTACTGCAAGCTTGATAACTAGATACTGCAGAAATGAACTGTGAAACTGGTTCTTGTCCTGACTCTTTCTAGCACAGAAGCAACATTAGAAAACTGGGGAGATGCGATTACTTGAGAAATTTCTTGTCCAATTTCTTTTTATCAAGGAGGCCTAAATTAAAAACCCACTTTTTCCAGCACTTCCCTCAATCCCACCTTTCAAATACTGGCTTTAATAAGTGGTAAAGAAAACCAACTTTAAAATGGATGCAAGTTAAGAGCATTCCATAATTAAACTTTATTAAAAAACCTTCCCTCTGGCTCCCACATTTGTAAAAAAATACCTTACAGCAAATTCGAGTTTGCCAAGCCCTTTTCTTCTCCCAAACAGCAGATTTTACAGAGGGATAACGCTTATTCGTATCTGGAATGAGCTGTCATTCCAAACCTGACTGCAGACTGGCCCAGGAAATTCCTAAAGTCACAAGATGTATTTATGGGGATAAGGCATTCACTCTTCCCAAGCATAAATCTTCTAAAAATCAGCGATCCAATCATATCAAAATACTCATGTTTTGAGTAAAAAAGTCATTAATTACTCATTAGAACTTTTAATCTGTAACAAGTGATATGGTTTTGATAGAAACGTACAATCTACTGAACAAAATTTTAGTTCAATTTACCGTCTGGCATTCTTTAGATTTCACAAACGGAAAAACCCCCTTGTTTTAGTAAACAGGATACTTAGGTATTTCCCATCCTTCTGTCAGCTGTGGATTCTCATTTAATATAGGCTGTCCCAGTTTATCGAGACAAAAATTGGTAAAATACAGAACACTTCCTACAACCTGTAGAAAAAAAGTCAGAAAATTGTCAGAAATGTGTCAGTATTTCTATAGCATTTCTATAAATTTACACTGCTTGAAATACTTCCAAGGTTTTTTTTACCCCGCTCTGTAAGAATTTACAAGTAATACACGCCCACACCTGTACAAATAACTATTTTTTCCTGTTGATGTAGTCACAACATGCTGAACTTAACTGCAATTACACTTATAAATGAAATTTAACAACATCTTATTTTAATGGCAGTGTGTACTGAATATGTAGAATGAAGAGTCAGACCTACCATTGAAGAGTATATAGTCAAAAACTTACACTAAAAGCTTCTTTAATTTTTTTAACAGAATTTGAGCTTGCTGTTTTACAATCCTCTTCCAACAGAACACTGGAAGGCTGACATGAAAAGTAAAAATGAAAATAATTAATTTAAAATAACAGTAAAAAGAAGAGCTCCTAAATTACTAAAGTACATAAACAGCACAGAACGTGGAATACAGCTTCTATTCTTTCATGAAATATTAGTTAAACAGCAGGATAGGGATGCCTACGTTAGCCATAATGCTTTCCACAGCCCAAAGTATGACAGCTCATTTCTCATGTTTTCTTTGATAAGAAATATGCTGCATAAGAACATCTTTACTCTTATCTCAAAATCTAAGAGAAAGATGGAAAGAAATGTGCCATTTTACCTTTTTATTCAAAGTGATGCAAAAAAGTGAACATTAAGTAAAACTCAAAATTCTCAAAGAGAAGAAAGTGGCAATTTCCAGATTCTGTTGTTCATCTATGCTCTTATACATACACAAAGTTGGGCCAAATACTATCAGAAGAAGATATGTTAAGTTTGTACCTTTTGGTCTTTTCTTGATTATTTAAACCACCTTAATACTTTGCTTTTACACAAATTTCAATGGAAACCATTTTAAAGAGGCATTTTCATGGTCGGAAAGGGTATTTTCTTTGTCCTGGTCCTCTATTTTTGGAACAAATAGTTATACAACATTTGTACGATAGTTACTTCAATTGCGATTAAGCAGGAAAAACCATCCAGAATTCAGCAATTTAGCAGTGTAATATTTCAATATTCCCACTATAAAGAGGCAAAAGAAGGAGCAACTAATGAAAATTTTAAAGTACCTGTGGCTTAACATTGAAGTGCGTTTTTTCTTGTTCACTTCTCTTCTGCTCCTCATATTTCTGAACTAAATTAAAAACAAAATCTTCAATTTCTTGATGATACTGCCTGTAACGGAGTGAAGAAGTACAGAGAGATGAAGAAATGAGCAGGATTTAAACATTTAAACATATGCCAGATGTTTTTTTTTAAGCATTTACCACTTACTACTTGTTAAGAACTTAGAAAAGGGACAGTCAGCTTCTCTCCTGTCCTCCTCCCAAGCCCCACCAACATGAATGCAACTTTATTAGAGAGTACCCTTATATCAGTGCGGCACAAAATCAAATCAGAGGCAGGGAAAATTTAATTTACTATGTTTACCCACAACACTCATGAATCTCAAACTGCTACTCAGACTCACTCCAAGGTCCTGGAAGTCACACTAAATTTCATGATAAGAACAGATATTGATAATGAAAGCACCAGACCTCCTGTCATATTGCTCATTATCCTTTCTCCTCATCAAGCGTAAAAAGTTTATGTTATTGAATAAAACACATATCCATCCTTTGGGCAAACACTAACATATCCAAACAACAAGAGTCCCATTTCCTGTCAGGGCTGCTTTTTCTTGGAAAGTACTTACTTAGAAATTACATTGTTCATAAATAAAATCTGTAGCAGAGGTCCATCGATTTTGGAGTTGTCCACTGAAATTCCACTAGAAGAACAGAACAGAGACACAGCCAATGGTTACTGTATTCACTTTACTCTAAATATCCCCCATCCGTTTTATCACAGCAAAGTCTGTAGTCCACAGAGAGAGGAAGTGTTTGGCCAATACAAGTTCTGTTCTTTTAACAAATTCCTATTCACTTAAACAGAAATCTCTCATCCTCTTCCAAGCAAAACAGGTTGTCTGGTGTGAGATGGAAAGAAAACAAAACAGAACACCACACCACAGAATTTTTCTTCTAACTACAGTAAACTGTTACAAAATCTTATTTATAAGATCTCGTATTTATTCAATCATTTTAATGTACTTGTTCTCACTGCTGAACTTTACAAAAAAAAGGCCTTCCTGAAGGCCACGTAAGTTTCGTAAAGAGAGAGATGCACACAAATGAAGTTAGGGCAATACAAACTAAGTTCTTGCTACTCAAGTATAAAAGACTTTTCAAGAATGAGAACAACATTTTGGAAGCCCAACATCTGAGCAGGGATAGGGACACAGAAAAAAGGTTTCTAAAAGATGTGGCAAAAGACACTGTCGGCTCAGGCAGCTATTAGATCTATTCCAAACATCTACAAGTCATACAAAGTGTTTTAAGTCAGCATTAACATACCTAGGACGAGTCAGAATATTCAGCTTCCTTTTAAGTTCTTGATGTTAATTTATTGTTAAGGAACATGACTTTATTCAAAAGACACAGGCCCACACCTTAATTGATTAAAGGATCAAAGCAACAAGAAAACACCTAACAAGAATTCCACAGAATAACAAATGGGGTTTCAGACTTTGCTTTTCACTGCACAGAGCATCATTTACAAATCCTGTGCTGAAGCAACACAATGAAATGCAAAAACACCCAACCAACCAACCGACCAAACAAAAACAAAACCCCCCAAATACAAAAGAAAAAGAGGACCAGGTGTGACAATACAAATAGTGTAATTCATTACATGCACTATGATTGAATTGTCAAATTTATATTATTTTATTTTTAAAATACCTACAATCATCACAAAAAAGGGTCAGCAGTAAGACACGCATACTTGGAAACAGAAAATAAGCTATAGGAACCACTTCAGATTCCACTCTGCTACAGTACTTAACCCAAAAACCCTCTAGGGAACCAGTCGCGATTTAACAGTTTAAAACGATTTCATGTGTTAAAAATGGATTTTCAAAGTGAAGGTACAGCTATTTCTTTTCCCTAGAAAAACAGAAAGGAGTAGTCATGCGTTTTAACGGTCACTCCATCACTCAGGAACTCAACTACCCCCTTTGCCAAGTGAAGGAAGCTGGCACAGACCTGGCCATTCTGAGGATAAAAGTTTTCAGAGAAAACCTCCTCCTCAGGGACGGAAGCAGAGGGCAAGAAAAACCAGCCACGGCAGCCACCGGCGGGCTCGCAGCGGCCCAGGGCGGGGAGCCGGCGGGGGGGGAGGCTGCCCCCTCCTCGCCAATGTCGGTTCTCCTCGTCCTTCAGGACGCGCCATGGCCCCGGCTGCCTGGCGAGGACCGGCCAGGGCCTTTCCCCGCAGAGGCACAGGGCCCGGCCCGGCCGAGGTCCCCGGCAGGCGGGAAAAGCCGGAACCCCTCAGGGCGGAGACGGCCGCCCGCCCCAGAAGGGCAGGCGCCATGGCTGGCCCGGAAGGGAACCGGCGGCCGCAGCGGCGCCCTTCTTCCTCCCGCCCCGCCGCGCCCTCCCCGGAGCAGGCCCGGCCTCTCCCGTCAGGATATTCTCCGCCCGGAGCCGCCGCACCGTCTCCTCGCGGTCCCGCAGCCGCGCGTACAGCTCCTGCAGGGCTTTCTCGGGACCCCCCTCCTCCTCCTCGCAGCCGAGGCGAGGCGGCGGCGGCGGCCTGTCCTCCTCCTCCAGCTGCTCGAAGAGCTGGCGGTCCCCGAAATCCACCTCTGCCGCCATCTTAAGCCGCAGCAGGAAGGGAGGGGCTTGAGGGGAGGGAGCCGCCGAGGGGGTAAAGGGCGGACGGAGCCGCCGCTCGCAGCGGGAAGCGCGGTGCGGGCGGGCCCTCGCCCCGTGGCGGAGCCGCAGGACCACAACTCCCAGCGTGCCACGGGCGGCCACGGCGCGCACGGGGAGATGGAGCCGGCGCTGCGCGGGCGGGCGGGAGGGAGCTGCCGTTCTGGGGAGGACGACAGGGGAGGGGGGCAGCTTCCTCCGGGAACCATTTGCTGCATCGCTCCTTTTACTTAATTTTATTTTTTCCCTTTTTTTCTTCGTCTTTTAAGGAAGGGTGAAGAGAAAACGAGGCCCCAGCCGAACTGCAGCCCACCCTGGAACGGATCACGGAGACACGCTGCCTCCTGCATTTAATGTGCTCAGATACAGGCACTGCCCTAAGACAAGCTCATAAAAATCTACTCAAAAAGTTAACACACCTTCCTGTACTTTTGAATACTGAAATATCAGCAAGGAGCTCCAACATCCTATCTTTTTCATCAGTTGTATGGTTATCCCTCACTCTCTACTGAAATCTGCAAGTATGAAATTGAAAATTTAAAAAAAAAAAAGGGAAAAAAAATGAGTTCAGCATTCATCACCATCTCATTATTTTAGGAAAATCCTACTTCAAAACAAGCAAATCAAAGCATCGCAACTATTTTTGACTTCTCAACTTTCCCTGCCATCACTTAACTACATTCATTAGAGTTTGACCCAAACGACAACTTAATTAACATCAAATAAGACCTTAGAGAAAAAAATGTCTTTATTATTAACCAGGTTTTTTTGCACTGGATTATGTGCCTATTGGCCCAGACCGCTAAATAACATCTACACAATGTTTCTTTCATGTTTCAAGAATTGAAAATAACTGTACAAGGTTAAAGTACAAAAGTACACAAGACAGTGGACACGAAATATCCATGTATGAGTTTATCCCATCTGCTGCTTGGTTTGAAAAGTAGAACTTTTAACTAAAAAATACTGTCCTTCTATAGTTCTGTCAAGTTTAATGGAAGTGGGTATAACCTGATTACAACACTAACACCAGTATCACTGATCTGATATTTACAAAAAAAATTGTATTTTTCAATAAATTAAAGTCAATGCAACACCCATGCAAGCTAGAATGCTAGCTTTTTGGTGAACAAGGACCCAACATTTGAACAAGAACCTTCCCATAGTCCCAAACTTTAAAACTGCCTTTTTTTTTTTTTTCAAACTGTATCCATTCCTCGCATTGAAGATGTAAATCCCAAACCCATTCCTCTTTGCGTGTGAGTCTGTGATCTTGCCATTTCATACTGTGCATCTAAATTTCTGAAAACCTCTTCCTGTTGTTTCAGCGTTTTGTAACTCTCTTCATCAACGGAACTACAGCCAGCTTCATCCTCACTCTAGAAACCAGACGGAAGAAAACAATCGTTAGTGTGTAGGAAGTGGTGTTTTCGTATCATTCAAGTGTCCTAAACATAACAATTTTGCTTTGTGTTTTCAAAAGCTATAAAGAACTCAAGCATTTGGTTTTATTGCTGGAACATTCCAGAATAGCTTTCCTCTCATTGTCAAGAAACACGTAGAGGCCTTCATCCAGTTCCTTTTTCTAATTCATTCAAGTAAATGTCTCCAATTAACTTATCCACGCAAAGAAATACTGTTTATCAAACTATGAATACTGGTTACAGTGACCACTTGTTACAGATCGTAACAGTTGCCTTGTTAGCCAGAAACAACATGAAATTGTAGAATTTGAACTGAATTCAGATTTAGATGCTGCTTGTGAGCTTTAACGTGAAATACTTAAAATTTGTAACTACATCAGGTAGTATCAGGTTAACTTAACATCTTTACTGGCTAAGGTACACTTTAAAGTAAAAAAAGAAATCACTATCCCACAGTTAATAATAAGTTTCATTACACATTCAGAACTCTTTACCTTAATGCCCATCAGTTTTCTGAATTTGACATTTTGGTCCTTGTTTCCAAAATTTAGTTTTTCCCATATTTCTGCAGACTGTGATTTATCCTGTACAAGTTTAAAAAAAAAAAGATGCATCACCTTTTTAGGTAAAGTTTCTGTTAATGTCACAATACAGTGGCAAGCAAAAAAGTATTAAAACCAAGCCCATTGTGTAGCACTAGCACAGCTGAAGTAAAAGGTTTCTATGGGAAAATAACAGAAGATTGGTGAGGAGGACTGTGAACGTTCTCAAGTGACTTGCAGCTGAGGCATAGAAAAAAAAAAATCACACTATCATACTAATCATTGTCTAGGCTCATACACTTGACATGTAGAATATCTGTGCATAGATAACATAAGCCTGTGATAGACTCAGAGGCACCCTATCGAACCTGCTTGGGATTCCTGCCCTGGTGTGGGGAAGATCAAAGCACAGTGGTAAATGACACCTGCCTGAATCCCTGACAGACAGCCAAAACCAGCAGGTTTGGTAACACACTCTAGCATGGACCAAGCTCCACAGTGCCTGTGTTCCTGCTTATGTGCCTCTGCCCGGGTGCTGCTTCGGAGATCCCCCAGTTGGTGAGGTAACAAAACCAAATTTACTCTTTGCATTTTATCTGTGGTTTTATGGTTGTTCCTGTGTCCTGCCTGTGCCAGCTCACACTGTTTCCAAGTCCCATCTGACATTCCTACAGCATCCTCATAGACACCCTTTGTGAGGGAAGTCTACTTAACCATAGGTTTTAAAACAGACGCATATCCTTTACTTGGGTAGATTTCACTCATTTCCATGAAGTTTGGGAACCTTGTCAGAATGCTTGCTTAAAGCAGATTATGGAAAAATGAATTTGCTTGTTACAATTATGTAATACACAGCACAATTCAGGAAGAATTGCTTAGGCAGCAGTCAGGTTTCTTCTTCCCTCCCTTTTGCCTCCCATCAACGCCACATGAACCAGTTTCAGTTCTTCACATCTTACTAACCAGACTGTGAAAAGCTAAGTGAGCTTCTTACATAACAGATACATGATTAACATTAGATTAATGTAACAAACACACTTCCATACTGGCATAGTGTCAAAAGACAAATATACAAATATTAAAGCACTAATTTTTCCATAGTGTAAGCAGGCAAAACCTGTCCTCAAATACTGTGACTTTCTGAAAAAGCAACTGCCGCAGAAGCTTTTTATTTGCTAGCCTATACTTCACTAATTGCAAGAGCATTTACTTGACACAGCATAAAAGTTTGAAGGTTTATTTGTAACTTTTCTTAGTGTTAGTAATGCATTACTCCTCAAAAGTTACTAGCAAGGTTTGCAAAACTGTCTATGAAGTCTGGAATTGGACAGGATACAACAATCAAATGAAAAATCTCTACAGTCACAGAAAGGAGTGGTCAAGTTGTAGTTTCTATAGCTTAGCCATCACTTTTCAGTAAAGAGAGACCATCTGTATTTGATATTTAGTTGCCAGCTGTAAGCGAACTGACGAAAGTATCATCAAGATCTAATAATACTACTTAAGTTTTATGACATCAGGGGTTTTTCCTAAGGCTTGCGTCACAAACATTTTTAATTGAAGGTCTAGTTATCTTTAACTCCTTAAGTTTTACTTTAGACTGAGTAATTTTGCTGGAAATAACGTTAATAAGCATCCTTAAACTGCCTGAGTGCAAGATGTTTCCAAACAAGTTTTATGAAAGTAAGAAAGGACAACATTACCCCTTCCTTTTTGCCTTGCCAAAGCATCTTCCGCTTTTTCTCTTGCTCAGCAAATTTCATTGGATTCACTGCTGCTGGGTTATAATAGCTAGGTACAGCTATGCCAGTCTCTGCTAGAGCTTTTGCTTGTAGTGCTGCCATTTGAGCTGCCATTGCTATTTGAGGAGTTACTTGTGTTCCCGATGCCAGAAGAGCAGCAACGTTAATAACGGAACCTCCAGTGGCTGCAGCCGCTGAAGAAGAAAGGTAACTTGCTATCAGACAGTAAGTTCAGACTTTTTGCGGAAAGAAAAACAACAAACCAACCACCAAACAACCCAACACCCAAAACACAAAGAAAAACAAACCCCCCAAACATTTTCCTTCATCAGATACAAGTTGAAAATGTCCAAATAACAAATGCATGATAAAGTATATGTTATTTGTAAAATAAGAAACAAGTCTCCAATACTCTTAGTAAATCAGAACTAAAAGTGAAACTAGCGTTACCTCATGCTTCTAAATACCCCTGAGTTCATAATAGCTTTCAAACTCTTGTTTAATGATGCATAAAAGAATGATCCAATGACCATCAGGAAATCATCTAGAGCCTAACATACAACATATTTTTTGTATACTCAGCAAGTGATAAGAAAACCTGATGATTTTATTGAGGTTTTAAGTTTATTATTTTTGTTTTGGTTTTCCAAACGTTTCCTAGTTCTCGTTGTGATTATTATATATGGATCAAGGTAACAATTATACAAAGACAGACAACCTGCACCTCTGTTGGACAGGACTATAACACTCAGCACATAAGCCTACACTATCTTCCACTCACACTATTGTTCAGGAGTTAATACAATATACATGGAATACCTGCAGCCATTTCCTGTTGCTTCTGTTTTTCAACCATTTCTTTCTCTCTCTGTTCTTGCAGTTTCTTTGCTCTTTCCAGTCTAGAAGTAAGTACACGAGAATAAAAATATTTGGAGATGCAAAATCAACAGCGGCAGCTTATTTATGTCACATATCATTAAAATTGTAACAATTTCTGACCTTCTGGCTAATGCTTCCTGTGCATCCATAGCTGTATTTCGTCCCCGAAAAGGTGGCGGACTCGGACTCCGGCTATGACTCCTGCTGAACCTTCGGGGCTTTTCAATTCTTTTCTTCCGCTCTCTGTAACCAAATTTAACAGAGTTGCTAAAACCATGAAGGTACATATATACCTTAACATCTCAAAGTATTTGATGACAACTCCGAAAAATTGCTTAATGATTAATTTGGAGAGCTCTCAAGAACAGCCTTCACAGAGATTATACTAGAACAGTGCAACAGTCACCCTTGCCTTGTGTGGGAAAACAATGGTAGATTGGGAAGGAGGACTGTACATCTGCTCAAGTGATTTGCAGCTGAGGTGTAGAAAAACACTCGTATCATACTAATCATTGTCTAGGCTCATGCACTTGACAAGTAGAACATCTGTGCATAGATAACACAGGCCTGTGATAGACTCAGAGGCACCCTATCGAACCCGCTTGAGATTCCTGCCCTGCTGTGGGGAAGATCAAAGTACAGTGGTAACTACCCCTGCCTGAATCCCTGATATACAGCTGAAAACAGCAGGTTTGGTAACACACTCTAGCATGGACTGAGCTCCATGGTACCCGTGTTCCTGCTTATGTGCCTCTGCCCGGGTGCTGCTTCGGAGATCCCCCAGTTCTCAAAGTAGCAAGATTAAATTTACTCTTTGCATTTCATCTGTGATTTTGTGGTTGTTCCTGCATCCTGCCTGTGACAGATCACACACTTTGCAACATGACAGAGCTAAAACTGAAGATTCCCAACTGCAAGATG
Organism: Dromas ardeola; assembly: GCA_013398915.1. NCBI lineage: Eukaryota > Metazoa > Chordata > Aves > Charadriiformes > Dromadidae > Dromas > Dromas ardeola. Next base: position 140,081 of record VYZM01010060.1, on the reverse strand, counting down.
CAACGGAATGTGTAATTCTGGGTATTAATTTACCCTCATAATGTTTAGAGCAGATACATCTAGTCTAGAGATTTTCATTCTAAAATTTGTCATGAAAAAACATTGTGTAACTTTCAGTAAAGTCAATTAATTGCAAGAAAACTGTAAAATGGATCAAGTTGCAAGAATGCTTTGAAACCATACAAGACCTCGCAGCACTACAGTTACATTAAAAAATTAGCATCTTGAAAAGGCCCGATTTAAAAACTGGAATAGTACTCAGGGAAATTACTCTTTCTCTGCTCTCTGTATACTCTTCACTCAACATGCTTTGGTCAACTGTTTGAGGGAGGCTATCAAGCTAAACACAAGAGCTGGTTTAAAAAGGTGTGATCTGTCTCAGGTTTGCTTCTGAGAAGGACAGTACTGTGCAGAGAACTATGAAGCATGCATTATCTGGACCCTGACAATCTGGAAAGAACCCAGTTAAAATATATTTTTAAGCAAAATGCCAAACTATTCGGTTCAATACTCCTTTAGTAACCTTTTCCCCACCTCCCTCCCAAGTAGAAGTTGCTCTTACGACATGTACATCTAGTCCCATCTAAGCAACAGCCACTCAAAATACACATATAAAGTACTATTTCTTTATATGCAGTATTTCTTTATAAAGCAGTATTTCTCCTTGTCAGGATCATTAATATCTATGTTAGAAGAGATAAGGGTTTATCCCTATTTAAGCCTCTGACAAAGAAGTCACAGATACTGGGAAGTGTCCAACAAAGCTGAAGTTACAGGAGATACCACTCACATTTTCCCCAGATTTGCCATAAATAGTAAGTTGAGATGCACAAAGATGTTTCTGCAATTTTATACTTAAGTGTTATTACCAACCAGTTGAGATAATAGCTAACTTGTCAACAGCCACTTTAAATGGCATTCAGGTATTCTGTTTCTTCTGTTTGCAACTTGGGCAGCATCTACAAACATCATGAAATGTAGACTGAAGTTACAAAAGGAGATCCTCGTTTACATGACAAATCTGGTAGAATACAAAGGAGGCGAGACTTATCTTTTCATAGAAGATGACAAGATGCAGATTCAGGCACTGGGAAGTGACAGATCTGCATTCCTGAGATAAGATGTAATGCATGTTTCAAAGATACCTTCATTTTCCCCATGTTGACTATTGTAGTTTGGTCTTGTCTTTGGTCTGATGCTTTATTGCACTGGTAAACATCAAGGAAATAAATACCTGAGCTTTTGTATTTAAGTATTTCCACTTGAAATAAGCAGATGGTGTTATGTTTTCCATCTAGCATTTAATCAGAGCAACGCCACAAAAGAACTGCCAGGAGGGTCTATACACTCACAGAACACACACATTAGTTTAAATGCTAGTGAGGACAGACCATTTGAAAACGTGAGCTTGAGGTTATGCAAAGAACCATAAAGAGAAGGTCAAGCTCCACTATTTACAAATGCTTCTGTCATAGCCTATTAACTGTAACACAACAAATAGTGCATTTCATGAATGAGGAAATTCATTTCACAGTTGAGTTTTAACAGGGTAGGTTTCCACATCATGTTTATCTTGCTTGTGAAGATTTTTCCTTGAGGCTTGCCCAATTAATTCTCTTTCCAAAGGCTTCACCTGAGCCCAGAGTTTGATGAAGTGTTCTAGCTACTGCTGAAAAAGACTTATGCCTCACTTATTTTCCTTCTCTAGGATTTGCAAGACAAAAGCAGTACTTAAAAGAAATGGATTCTTGCAGTATGTCTTATCACTATCCAACAAGGCACGTTTCCAGTTGAAGAAATTCCTAAGCTATGACTTCCTAAGCTTCTTCCCACATTTACCGTTCTGTTTCAGGTAATTTGAGTTCCACCGCAGAAGCAAAAAAAAACTCCTCTGGGGTGTGAAGCTTTCAAGGCATCATTAAAGACAAAACGTTCAAAGTGACTTTTAAAAACAGTAAGTGCACATCACCTATAATAACTGGAAATAATGGGGAACTTAAGCCTTACACATCATGCTGAATGTGGCTAAAATACCATTAAATGCAAGTAACACATATACCAATTCAAGACCCAGCTCTACTCACCCCAGCTGAAAGTTTGGTAGAAAGAGCATGCCAAAATAAAATATGACACAAACCATGTAATTCAACTAGTTCTTCAGAAAGGTAAGTCTTCTTAACAGTTTCACAAGTGATGTTGTAGCATTACACGAGTGTGCTAGATACTTAAGTCTCCAATGATCCACCGTAATGTTGAGTAGTCATAAGCAACTTCTATACCCTTTAAATACGCAATTTAAAATACTCTAGTGAAAATACTACTAAATGAACTGGAACACTGGCAACACTTTAATGGAAGCTCTGAAGGGATGCTAATTTGCATTCGAACTATTTGTTTTACTTTAAACCAATAGGAGGAAAAAAACACAACTGTAGTAGTCATTAAGTCATATTTAAGCTTAGTCATTCCGAAAATTCTGCAAGGCATTAAGAATGCAAAGGTGACACGTACAATTAGACTCAGAACTCTACACCACAATACTGAATGATTCACCAGTATTGGAAAACATTAACTTCTATACAGTGATGAAAACCTCAACTCTAGCATATTCCAGGTAAGGCACAGATCTCAACTCTGTCAAGCAGATCCAGAATAAGTCAATACGTGTCTAGCATTTCAATCTGTGCTTCTAAAATTTATGTTTGAGAAAGAAATGGAAGCACCCAAGACAGGGAGAAAAAGGAACATGATAAATATTCTCATGTTGAACTTGACAAAAAGGAGCCGATAATCACTAACACAGAATAGTACATTCAGAGCAGAAATAATCCATCTGACTCAAAATTTACCTTAGCACTACACTAACTGTGCTAGTTCACAGACAAGACAAATTTTTAAATAAAATCTGTGGAGCTGATCAGGATTAGCTTCTGATCTCTGTCAGACAGTTATTTCCAGTTAAACTTCCCTTTCATGATATATACACAGACAGATAAATACAACAGTATTTTTAAAGTAGTGATTTGCCAACCACACTACTCCTGTATCAAACACATGAAAGGGTTAGTTGTATCTTATTCTGCAGTTTTTTATCATTTAAATATCCTATTTAAAATAGTAAATTCAGTTGCAGTATAAGAAACCAGAAAGAACTGCAGTAATCATTACTACCCAAATTATTAAGTTATTTACTTTCCTTCTACCTTATAAGTCAAAAGTTACAAATTGGTGGTTTTATAAGATACCCACAAACTAGTTAAGCATTTCTAATTGCTACCATGAAATCATGCTACGAAAAGATGAGAATCCGAGACACTTAAGCCGTCTGGGACAAATGTTTCTGCAAGCGTATACAAACAAAATATCCGGTCCTTAACCCACCCATCAATACAACTGAGAAAAAGCCAAACACATTTAGTTACACTGAACAGACATTAACTGGCAAACCCATCATTCCTCTGTACATCAGCCCACCACAGACCATTCACCGGAACACCACTATTAAACATACAGGGAAGTTAAAACTTACCTGCTTCTACTCCTAGTTCTGCTTTTACTTCTACTTCTATGTCTGTGTCTAGATCTTGATCTAGAACGAGATCTTATACGTCGTTTTCTCTCTCTGCTGCGAGATCGGGATTTTTTCCTATCACGACTTCTACTACGATGACGTCTGAAACACATGTCCCAAATTCTTACATATATTCTCATATTTAATTCAGCTTCTACTTAAGGACTTACATACAGGTTCATCACCACAGGGCAAAATGCATCAGGATGAGTGGGGAGACTGCAAGCTACACACAAAAGAGTTCATGCCTTGGACACTTCAAATTTTAAGTCTAGCAGATGAAATGGGAAAGGAACCAAACACTAGCACCAGCCACAACAAGACAAGTGAGTTACACAGAGCTTATGTAAACAATCATACTCATCAGTATAGCTATTTTTAGTTGCTAATTAAAAGTGTACATCTCAGAACAAATACACAGCCAAACTAATCTGATGCAAGGCAACAAAACTCTCCTCCTCCCTGTGGTATTCCAATACCTCGGGGAAGAGATGCCCAAACTTCAGCTTGTGAGTCACACGCAGTCCCTCAGCGTATTAGCTGAAGTTTGTTCCTTGCTGCCATGTTTGCTACAGATCCTTCAACTATGAGCAGAGCTGGCTGAAAAGTTCTGCTGTCAGCAACCTGTTTGTCCCAAGCAACTCTCCCACCCCACGAGTGTTCTAGGTGGCCTACTGCACAAGGATACTTAGACAGCATTGTCTCTGGGTAAGTTCTCGATTTAGGAGGTAAAAAGCCATCGCATTGCTACAGTGTATTTTTCTTCCTGTCACTGACAACAGGGAACCTTTAATACACTCTGTTTATAAATTTTCTGTACTTTGTATACTAATTATAAACATGAGACAGAACACCTAGATAAAGCCTTAGAACTATTACGTACTTTTACTCAGAACCAATCTGAAGAAAAATAGCAGCAAATGCACTACCCAATGAAAACTGAAACATGCAAATTGATGCTTTAGAATTAAAACTAGGTCAGTAATATAATTCAGACGTACTTCAGAAGTCTACACAAATTCCAAACACTGGCTTTCCAAATGCACTTAGAAAGAATAATCATGTATAACAACCTACCTTTCACGAGACCTAGATCTTGAATGACTCCTCCCTCTTGATGATTTTCTCTCTTTGCGTTTATGTCTATCCTCACCATTTTCAGATGAATTTAGGCTATCTCTTCCCTTGTCAGAAGAATGTTCTTTGTCATTGTGGTCTTCAGATTTGTGCTTCTTGGAGGACTTCTCTTTGGATTCATGTCTTCTTGCCTGTTTTAAGAAGAAGTTGGTTCTTTCAGGAAAATAGTGCAACAAAGAGAGTTAGTATGGGTATCAGAAGATAAAAAATGATAAGTTTTGATGCAACATTAGTAACCTTAGGAGTGTGACTCAATCATGAGTGATGGCTATTTTACCTAATGCCACCAACTACCCAAAGCTGCAAATGCACGCTATGATTTTCCCCCCTTTTCCCTCCTCCCCACCATCTAAAGGATTTCTAATGTATCCATCAAGGTATCCTTACAGTATTTCCATATAAGAGTTCACAGCATTGTAACAAAACCAACTGTCATTCTGTTACTGTCTCTATTCCAAACACATAAGTACCTATCTTTAAGTACCTGACAATTTATGAATATACATATATAGATACACACTTGCATTTGCAGTGAATATTTAATATTTGCCTAAGCCTACCATGTAGAAAGTTACTCAAATCCACACAGTTGCAGATGTACTATTTTGCTTTTAGAACTAAAACAATTTTCTATCCATCATTAGATAATTAATTTTCAGAGCAAAACTCTCTTCAGTCAGTAACTTAAAAGCAAAGTAATAAGTTACATGGCTGACATCCCATTTTTAGTATTTAAAACTAACATGCATCACCCCGAGACCTCCCACAGTAGTTTTAAATTAAAGATATGCTGCTCCACTATACCGCAAATTCTTCCTGCAGTGCCTCTTAAAAAAAGATTCCTTTTTATAGACGCAATGCCAAAAATACTTAGCAAGGTCAGGCCTGATTTTTGCCAGTGTTTTCCTTAGAGACTAAGTCATGACATCAACACCTTTTCTTAATATATCCAGTTTATTTTGAAATCTTTCTAGCACAAAAGCATAGCCCACTTAAGTCTTATGTTTAAATAATGTTTTGTTTCAAGTCACAATTTAAGCATGATACATTCATTTTAGACTAAAACCCAATTCTTCAAAGGTTGGGTTTTTTTTTTTTGCTTATCTAAATCTGTTTAAACTCATAAAACCTTTCCTATAATAGTAACTCACTCTCAAAAGAAGCAAGTCTGGAGAAGATGCTATAATTATCTTATACTCACTTATCCGAGCCTTTTTAACTCCTTATTAATATATATCCATTTCTAAAAAAATATTTGATTATAGTTCTTCAAGTATACAGTAATGTTAGATATTTTTCCTGCTTTTACAGTATTTTATTCTTAACTCCTTGAATAATGAGTTGTTACATAAAAACACATCTGAAGCTCGAGATCTTACCCGTACGTTACTTTTAAGTATGTATTTACATAAGTAGTTGTTCTGATATACATATTAAAAAGGAATACTGGCATTCAGTATTGAGTCTACAGACAAAGAGCTTAATCTTGCAAATGAACGGAAACAGTGGATCTACTGTGGGACATTATTCCTCATCTGCTCACTCTGTGAAACTAAGAAACTGCTAAATAGAGTAAGATTAGATCCAAAAGCATGGCAGAACACTCGACATAATTCTAAGCAAGGACATTTTTTTTTTTAAACATTAAAAAGATATTTTTATTGTTTTAAAATCACGTCTTCCAGGCACACACTTAGTAATAAACCACCATTATATCCCATAACGGATTTAAGATATTTTTAAGGGAAATATGAGTTTGAATGACTAATAGTTACCTTATCATGAAGTAGGCTTATAATTTTGCTATCTGAGTCTGCAGCGTCTTCAGTTCAGTCTCTTCGCGCATTAGCACGCTGAGTATGATTTATTATAGAAATGTTATCATGTGAGCTAAACAATATATTCAATTTCACAAAAACTCTCTAGATTATTTTTCTTTTCCTCTCTTTTTTTTTTTCCTCCTCCTTTTTTAAACAGAGCTTCCATTGGAATGGGGGAAGGAAAAATTCCTGACCCGAGGTTAAAAGTTAAAAAGTCCCTCATCTGACCCAGCCTGCTATTACCCCACATGGCTTAGGTTTCTTTGACTATTTCGATGCTCCTGGTTTGTTCGTTTCACCTCTTCTCTGGTGTGTAAGCCAGTTATTTTCAAGGTATTATTGATGCTGTCTCTTCTCACTCCCCTACATATATTTATTTATTTATTTAAAAAAAAGAGACAGACCTCTGAAATTTTTGCTGCTACTGTCATGTTTCCAGCTGACTCAGCTTGTTTGTCAAGCTATGACAGTCTTTACAATTAAAGGATGCAATAAACAGAGCTCAGTCAAGTGGGGAATTACTTTTAATATACTTAAGTAGACAAGTATGTATCATTGAAAGTCCTGAACATTAGCCAGGAATAAAGCCAACCAAGGCTTTTGGTTAATGGAAGCTCTGTGAAAGTCATCAAGAACACCATTCTACTTCTCCACATGAATTCTTTCTTTTGGCTGTTTCCACAAAAAAAAAAAAAAAAAAAAAAAATTAAGTTACTAGTTTCTGAAAGAATTTTTCTATAAAACTATTACCTTGTCAACATGATGGCTGCAATCATGCTTCACTATGAAAGGATCTCCATATCCATTTTTAACCTTAAAGTTTCCAATTTCTTGTACTTACCATAAAGTCATTTATATAGGTTTACACATATGTGCATTACTACAAGATACTTTTAAAGATGTATTGTACAATTACCTAAACGCTACAAAGTGTTAATTACCTCTTTGCTTCTGCTCCGGCTTCTGTGTTTTCTTCCTTCAGTATCTGGAGAAGAAAACATTTATTGTTATTTACCAAGTTAAAAGGGAGATCAGCTGGCTATAATCTTTCTAGTTCCTTTCACTTATTCCACACACACCCGCCCCGAAGTCAAGAACAGAGATTTAGAAAACAAACAGCATTATTGGAGTATCTGCTGCAGAAAGTAAACTCTAGCTGTTATTCCCAGTTCTCTGTTTGCATTGATTTAAGCTCTGACAGTGAAAAACTAGCCCACGTTATACTTTCGTCACATTCTTCAGCCAGGTAACCTTATTTTTGTTACAACCATGCAAAAGTATCCCAGTCTAAGCATATCTAATTAAAATGAAGACAAAGTACTATTGTTTTCTTGGTGTTGTCCATCGCTCCACGCCCCCCCCACCCCCTGAACATTGACAACCTTACCACTTCTATCATTAAAATTGAAAAGTTTCAATATAACACATTTAAGATACAAAACCAAGATTAGTAGCTTCATTTTACCCCAATCCTAACAAGATACTAAAGCCAAGTCTGTATATATCTTTTCCAAAACAGCTTTAAAGAGATTTCAGTTCTACAAGCATACACCAGAAAAGTAATAAGCAACTTTGCTTATATGAAGACCATACCTGATTTCCGTCTTCTTTCCCTTGACCGTGAGCGTGATCTTGAATAATGATGCTTTGATGTTCTGGGAGAACTAGAGGCATCTGATTGTTCCTTTTTCTTTTCTCTCTCTGGAGAGGACTTTTCTGGGGCTACTCCATCTCTTTCTGTATCACTACCCTACACATGAAGACAGAACGTTTAAAAGGCAAAAACTTAGGACTGAAAACTGAGAAAAACTATTTACTTAGTACTGCCTCTGAAGACACAGTTAAAATTATTTTCTGTAAAGACAATCTCGTGAGTAGTCATCTCATTATTAATTTGGCAACAGCTTGACAGACTTGCAGTGAACTGTGTAACTGCATACAGATTGATTTTTTGCAAGACTTTATTAAAGAGAACTAATACATAGTAACATTTTGCCCTCCCACTACATTAGACTGCGCTTTACTTTTTCCATGCACTTTTGCGACTAAACTCTGATCCACAGTTTTCCTTAAATGGTGTTGTTTGTAGACTAATTACCTTTTAACATTTACGTGACTAAGATTACTTCAAGTCAATACCGTCACAACAGATCTAAGTCACCTCACAAGTCAGGGCATTTCTAAGGCATAGCACAAAATCCTCACAGTATTTTGAAGTACAGAATGAACTTTGAAGAGAAATGAAATGAAGGATATTGTATTAGTGTTAGACAGCTAACTTTTTAATAAGGAAAAACCTCAAACAGTATCTCTATGCAAAAATGTGTACTTGTATGAGAGTACATATAAGTCACTTCCACCTGTCCCAACAATTTTTGTATCATATTTTTCTTAGATGACAAAACCCAAGATGTTCCCTCCATCCCTTCTAAAGTTTGACCTAGGAGGACTAAACTCAGAAACTTCTCTTGTGTAGAGCAGTTGAGACTGCTTTGTGAGTCAATGCTGGGAGAAGTAAGTGTGCACACCCAGTGTACAGTGCAATGAAAGGAACAGAATGGAAAATGCACACACTGAAAAGATGAATGTGCTTTCATTAATGCCTTTACAGATTCATTGGTCTCTCTTGTTCTGATCATGTAAATTGCAGTCATAATCAAACTTTCTGAACATAGTGTGGCTGCAAATTTCACTAAGGACATAATTTGGCCCAGAAATGCTATTCATGAAGATATTTAGCATAGCAGAGGACTTGAACTTGCATGGTTTTCTACCAGCTGCAGTTTTATTTGCTAACTGAACAAGACATGTGAAAACCTTTCAAATGCTGATTTACTTTGAAAACAAAGCAATCAGCTTTTCTTAAACCACAACAGACTACAGACTGTCATTAATATATTGTGTATTAATGGTAGACTCTCTTCTTAACATGCTACAGGTAAATCTTTGGATTTATATTTCAGCTACTACTGTTTAGTCTGCCCAATTATTTATTAATTTGCATCTGCACAAACATACATCTATAGTAAAATCTCTTTAAGAGTGAGAGATAAAGCAGCTGCTCGCTTCTCCATTTGCATGCTATACTGATATCTTGTTTGAAACACACCAGCATATGGACAACAGCACTGACTGCTTAAGATTGCGTCTGCAGCACAGCTTTAACTGTAGCCTCAGTGATACTTCTGAATACTATTGATACACCACCTACCAGCCTGAAAACTTTAGAACATTAGAATAAAGGGTAAGAACTGACTCCCCTGTTTGTGATCTTTGCCATAACAATCCTTGGCATTCCATATCTATGATCTGCTTATCCTGACTTCCCCCCTTCTACTCAGCCCCTCCTTTCTTCATCTAAGGTTTCCAAAAGACTCAGCTAGAAGAAGTTCCAAAGGAATTTTGAGATTTCTATAAATTTACATTTCAAAGTTACTTAAGAAGAAAAACACCAGCTAACCGTCTAAGTTAAGTGAGTTTTTAAACATAGTACCCAACAGAAACTGAGCCTACTGCCACATTTTCCAAGGCTACCAGTCTCATTATTTATACACATTGCTGCTCATTAAGGCCCTTGTGCGTTGCACCCTAGAGAAATCTCTCAGCTCTACAAAAACACAGGCAGCAAAAGCCTGACAGACTTCAATGAGACTAGTCTCAGTTCTTACAAGCACATGTGGCTTGACCACAGGCTCAGTTTCACTGAACAAGCCCCTCACGCACTACTTTACAGGAACCTCAACAATAGTGCCTATAATCTAGGTGCAAAACTACAAAACCATAATTCTTCAAGTCCTTTTACAGAAAAAATTATTTTATTCTTCAAAGGTTAAGTTACATAAACCAGAAAAAGTATTAAAAAAAAAAAATATTAATTTTCTCCAAAGGTTTATGGTCCTCTTGTTCTGTTTCAACACTGGTTAAACTTTCAAGACAAGAACTTAAAATACCAGATTGCCACCACGAAGTACTTAAGAGTCAACTTTGAAGAGTTTTATCACTTTAGAGTCCAGTTTATTTCGTTTTGTTTTTTTTTGCAGTCAAGGCTATTTAATAACTTTTGGAAAACTTTAACCACATCGGGTTTGACAACCACTCTTATTGGTTCTTCAACTCAATTACGGGACAAACACCTTTACAGGTTACCAGGCCACATAAACAAACACCTTTATGTTACCAGGCCACGTAATTTTTAAAGAAGAATAAAGCTACACTCTTAGGCCGTGTTTGAACATAAAGGACAGCGATAACTACTGCAGAGGTGTTTCCTATTGATATTAACCATAAAAACAGGAGGATGGGGGCAAATGACACTTTGTGAGCAAACACAAAGAAAAATAATAGGCCAAAGAAAGCTACATGAACGAAAACTGTGCACGGCCCAACCACCAAATCGATCCCCTCCCTCCTTCCCTCCCAGGAAACCTGCGCCCCACAGTCGCTCTGAGAAACGCCCGCTCCCATACTTCTCTCCCCGGCCAGGAAACGATAGGCCCTCGGTCACAACGCCTCTTCGCTTCTCTTCAAACCCAGAGAAACGAAACAGAAACTTCTGGAAACACGGAGAGAAGTAATGGGTGAAAAGCGGCCATCCCCTCCCCGAGGCCCATCATGGCGCCTGCAAGCGAAGGAGCGGCGGGCGCCATTTTGTCTCTCCGCGCACACGGCTTCCCGACCCAGCCCTCCCCGTCTCACACGCTCTTCCCTCCCGGCCCCGCGGCAGGCCCCTTCCCAAGGCGGCTCCCTCCAAGAATCCCGGCAGCGAACACCACTTACCGCCATGACCGAGCGCCGGGGACGCCGCTCCCCCCCTCAACAACGCCTCACAAGCGACTCAACCGCCCTCAGCAACCACCGCGCTCCCGAACCGCGGCGACGCGCCCCGCCCTCCCTCTCCCTTCAGGCGCCCGGATGTAACCGCGGGGCGGGGGGAGGCGGCGGGGAGCGAGGGAGGGGGGCACCCGCGGTGCATTCTGGGGGCGGCGTCTTCGCGTTTGGAGGAATCTTGGTCCCCGCTGCGCCCCGTAACGTCAGCCAGGGCTCCCGCCAATTTGAAAGCCTGAGGCGGCTGAGGGAGAGCTGTCCCCGTCTATCACCCGTCTCCCGGGCCGCGGTGAGGGGATGGCAGGGCGGATCGCGGTCTCTGGGGGCAGGGGTGGCTGCTGCGCGGCGGGGAGGGCTCCCTGGTACGAGGGTTTCCTTCAGCCTCGGGGGCGAAACCTGTCCTAGCCAAGCTGCGTTTGGTCGGGCCCACTGGGGACGTCAGTTGGGAAACACATTGCTCCTGCGACCTAATTTTGTCGTTTCTAAACACGCAGTTTGCATTTAGGAGGCTCACTGCGCTACCCTTCCTTCTAGACAGAGAATCACAGTAGAATAATAAAATCAGTAATTCGTGCGTGGTCAGGTAACTTTTTTAAAGCTCTCTGCTTTACAGCATCTTCCTTAAATGTTTATCGTAGGTAAACATGTGGAATGATATTGAACTTCTTACAAATGATGACACAGGGAGCGAGCAGCTCCCTGTTGGTTTGGGACGTGAGTGTGGAACTGCATTGTACCAAGTGGATACGCTACTTCAAATCACTTCTTCAGAAAAGGTAGAATTCATCAAAGCTGTATTGTTCTTTTTCTTAATAGTTACCAGAGCTGCTTTGTCGTATTTTCTATAGTGTTTCAGTTATTATATTCAACAACCTTTTTCTTCTTAGGTCTCTGTGAATCCGCAGTTGCATGGGTGCAACTCAAGGGATGGCAGTATTATTGTTGTTGACAGATCGGTGGTACTTCTTGACAGTACTGGGCAGTCTCTTCAGATGCACATTCAGTTTGGTAAGTTAATTCCTTTGGAATACCACTGAAAGTTAAAACTGACTTTTAAAATATGTAAGTTAGGCTTGTATAGGAAAATATATCAAGTATCTTGCATATCTAACTAGCCTGTAAAAGGACGCATTATAATGAATACCTAAGTAATAAAAGGTGAATGCTGGTTCTGTATACAATTAACTATATTTATGTCCAATTTAATTAGATTGCTCACTAACTTTTCACTGAAATGGGAATAACAGAAACCAAAATCACTCCCTGTATGCCCTTTCCTGTACTTTGTTTAATCAAAAGTAATAATTTTGAAGAAATCTGGGACTCTGTATTGTGCAATTTGTGTGTTTCAAATATGAATGTCTATTAATAAAAAACAAATCTTAATATTTGACATTTTGACATTTTCAGATACTAATGTGGATGTAGTTGGTATGTGTCAAGAAAAACAATTTCTTGTGGTAGGTGAGAGAAGTGGCAATTTTCATCTTATTCACATACCATCAAAACAAACCTTGCTAACTAAGGTACAGTAATTTTTCTATTCTAATTTTGCTGAAGACCTTTTGTTCTCAGAATTTCTTGAGTTGTTTTTTTCTTTCATTCAAATATCAAAATAAACACATTGTTGTGTTTTGAACAGATGATCTGGTTTCAATAAGCAAACAGATTAAAGGGACACTTTTGTTCCCATAAGTAACAAATAAGGAAAATATATTTAGGAGTGGCATGTATAAACAGGAACCAGTTTTGCATGAAAAAAAAAAATTAACATTTGAACTGATGATGACTATTTCCAGTATTTTTTTTTTCCAAATAAAATGCAGAATAATAGTATAGTAGTCTTTGTGTTGATTCTGTTTTAGATTTTGGTTGAAAAGTCTTCAAGTGAAACGACTTACTTAAATCTCTTTATTGAAAAAGATAATGCTGATGCAGGTAAGAATTTGATTTTTTTTTTTCCCCTTGTCTCAATTCTTGTGATTTTATTCCCCTTTAATATCTCTAAGGGAAAGAGACTACAAAATAAATGATCAGATACAGCTTTACTTTGCATTGTATGCATTAAATGCACATTTTTTAAAGCTTTCCTGTAAAAATATTTACCTCTTATTGACTATTTTATGAATATCATAGAAAACAAACGTTCAGAACTCAATACCTCCTTCTTCTATCAGACTTCAGATTTTAGTAGTTCCTGTTCTTCTATAAGCTCCCAGTCCTGTTCTTTCACAATATAATGTATTTAAATGCAGTTTTGTCATGAAAACAGAATTTGCAGTACAAAAATCATAATTTCAAACAAAACTCTAAGATGTACAAACTTATTCTACTCTTCATTGAAGGTGACAAAATTGTTTAAAAATAGTCTAATCTATTGGTCAGATTATTTTTTTCTTTTGTCAGTTATTTCACTGTCCTACTTATAAGCAAGTAGTCTCTTTACTTACTCTTGAATACTTTTAGATTTGAAATATTTGTATTGGATTTTTTTTAGGTGTTTATCATATGTTCATTCTCACAAGCAATGGATTCTTCTGCATTATGTGTCTCCCACTTGCTAAAACGCAGGAAGGTAGGATGATCTACAAACCACTTGGGGTTTCCGTTTGAACAGGAAGGGCTGTATTAAAAAAGCTTTTCCATGCATTTTTCTAATAGAAATAAGATAATTGAGATGGGATTTTCTATGCCATCTTAATTTGTTTTTAGAGGGAAATGGATATACAACTAGTTCTGTAATAGAATTATTTTTGTATTCTTCCAGTAATTCCTTTAGCTTATGTTTCTCTGATTCATTGCTCTAGAGAGAGTACTGAATACTATGGAAGCAGGATTTTAAGCCATAATCAGTTTTAGCTGTAGTGAAGAATATTTGGGATAATTTAAATGTTTAATGCTTTGTAAGTATAGTTATTAGTTAATTTTCTGTAACTCAATACTGTGATCAATAGAAATAGACTGTCAAATATCCTGGCTAAAGTGTTTTTCAGCTTAGTCAGGTTAGGATTAAACTGGACAACTGTATGATGTTCAGTGGCTTTTTTTCAACTTTGAAAAAGTTTATTTAACACTGATTTTTCTTTTTTTAATCTAGCAATTGACAAGATGGATATGATTACAGCAAATAAAGTAAGAAATACCTGCTAACTTGTAATATATGTGTTAAGTGCAAAGTTTGTAACAAAACTTTTCTCTGTACGTTTCATCGACTACTTACCAGTTTATTATTTAATCTCATAATTGTGACTATTATTTTTTCTGCATGTGGACAAGTAAGCAGTTGAAGGTTTTATGCACTGATTGTATAAACAACTTTTTTTCTTCCCCTTCTGTTTGCTTTCCCTTCGTCTTCCACCCCACAAGTTACAAGGACAGATAAAGACAGCTTTCATTTCCACAGAAGAGTATCACAGTCTTGGCTGTCAGAATTTTGTGATAAGTAACTTGGTGAACAAGATCTATTTGATAATCGGGGTAAGTACTAAGAATGCATTCATAACAATTGTTATGTGCTCAGTGATGGCATTTTTTAATCTGCAACATCATTTATCTCTAGCTGGTTAACAAAGAAGATAATAAACCTTTTGCACTAAGACTTTTTGTCTCTCATTTCCTTCACTGTAAATTTAAAGGTTATCATTTGTGCAGGCTGTCTGTAGTTTTTCTCATACGGAAATAACTGTTGTCACTTCAGAACTTGGTCTGTTGTGATGGATGGGGGAAAAATATTTTCACCCTGGTTGCATGATCTTAGTAAATCACTGTGATTCCTAGCCTGTCTATTTATAGTCTCGTCCTTGAGCTCAGAGACAAAGAGACAAAGACAAAGTCGGCAGGAGTCTTCCAATCCGGTTCACATTCAACAAAGGCTTACCAAAGTAGCAGTCAAGGTCCCAACTGAACAAAGCCCTTAAGCATGAATTGAGTAGAGGAACCGACACAAAAATAAAAATATAGACATATGTTAACATATTTAAATTTAAATTTTTGGACTAGAAACAAGTTTTCTGAGTTCATTGACTGAAACCCATTGAATTCAATACAATTTTTCTCGGTAGGTTCAGTGTACATTTCATTCAGGTTTTATGTTCTATGAGAATGGAAAGTGGATGTTTTGAAATATGGCTTGTTTTTAGAAGAACCAAAAATGTTTGGGGATGCTGACTGTAACAATTACTGTAGTAAAGGCCAGTCTTGAAAGGAGAAAGGAAAAAGGCTAAATTAAAAACAAACAAATACATTTATTTTTCTGAACATCCACATTCACTGGGAATAAAATTTAAGTTAGTTTTGCAGCATTCTAAGTGTTTTTATAAGTTAAAGATCATTCAAGAATCTCACCTGTCAACTGCCAAATTTCTAATGTATAACCCCATTTTACTTTGCCTTTGCTAACAGGGTAAAGGCGATTATGTACTCTCCAAATGGGAGGTAGACACTACCAGTAAGCTGGTGTCTCTTCGAAGTTTTGCTGATTCAAGTCTGATTGAAGGTAAAGAAGAGGTGTTTTTTTTCTTTTTCTAGACAAGTGTAGAATTCATATTTAATGGCAGAAAATGCAGTTATTTTCAGTTATTTCATTGTTTTTAGTAAACACAAAATGTATGCTTCAAAATTGTTAAGTTTAACTTAGATACATAAATAACAATTCTGTTTAAGCTAAATTTTTCACAGACCTAGGAAGTTCCATGAGGTTAAACATTTGTAGGTTTCCAATGCTTGATTGTACATTTTAATACATTTTTGCTTCAAATACATTTCTCAAGAAAAATAATAAATTTATGTGACACTGGGTATTTTTTTTAGGTGCAGCAAAGCTTCAAGTTCTTGACAATCTGGTCTTTGTTTTAGATACAGAGGTATGTATTATGATTTGGTTTAGTCTTTGTTTTACAATGTTCTTGAACCAGCTTATAAAAATACTTTTTAAAGTGATAGCTTTAAAATATATTTCTATAAAATCAAGATGCCTGTATTTACAGAGGATCTTGATCTTACTTTGGTGGTTTTTTTGATTTTACTCCTAGTCATTATTTAAGCTATGGAATGTGTTAATATTCTGTTCAACAAACACAGAAAATATCTTCTATGAAGAAAATACTAAATCCATATCTGATATATTTTTTTTTAATCTAGAATATCTTAAGCATGTGGGATGTTTATTCTCTCACTCTAATTTGGGACTGGCCTTCAATACATATTGAAGAATTTCTTCTAAGTACAGAGTCAGATTCTTCTTCAGTCATATCGTAAGTAAAGCCTTATAGCACCAATTTTGAAAAGTGAAAAGTTGCCTATTGTTACAGGAAATATGCCACAAACAGTTCATTTTCTGTGATAGTGAAATTTTAGAAATCTTTGTTGAAATCTTCCTATTCACTAGGAGAAAATAATTGGACTGTAGGTATCCTTAGCTTTGCTTGTAGAAAAGAAAACCTTGGTGCTTTCTGCTTTTTCTTTGTTTACCTGTTGTTTCTGCTAAGGAATCTTGAGTGTAACCTGTATCATTTAGGAAATGCTTGTCTAAAATAAGGTGTATAATATGGCTTACAAGCCTGATGTTATAAAAAAGCCAGTCTGTCTTTCAGATAGATAAATAGTAAGATGGAGAAGCCAAGATCTGGAGATGTGTGTATTGGTTAGAATGCAAAAGAAATTAATGGCACTTAAGATCAGAAGACAAGACACTGGGCTCTTTTCATTGCTCTATGCCAGTTTAAAAAAAAATAAGAATCAGATCCATTTGAAAAGCTTAAACATGACAGAAGTTAAATGTATGCATGTCTTCTACAAGCTAAAACACTGTTATTTTTGGGTGCACTATAGGGTTTTAAAATGTAACAATTTCCATGGAAAACTAAATTTTCTAAAACTCACGAGCAAGAATACGTCACAGTATATTTTGCTTTCTTTTTTTCTCTTTCTTGCTCTGTAGGCAAGGGCTTGCCAACGTTAAACTGATAGCCATGACAATACCAGATAACAAACAGGTATAATCTCTTTATCTGTGTTCTGTTCGTCAATTGTTATGCAGTCACTCACAGAAAAAAGGAGGGGGGAGAAAAGGAGATGGCTAAATATTTGGAGCAGACAGAATTCTCAGGAGCTCAAAGTCAAAACTGAAATGTGATCATCTATATATTAGGATATAGCAAGTGAGGGACTATTGCGACATATTAAGGTGGCGACCAGGGCAAGCTGTCCTGCTGTTTGGGTTTTTATTTATTTTTGGGGGGTTGTTTGCTTGCTTTTTTAAATGGTAGGCAGATAGTGGTGAGCAGCAAAACAAAATTTACTTTTGTCTTGCATATCTTCACAGATTTCTTTAGAGCAGTATCTGTGTACGGTCAATATCTACCTCCATGTACAGTCAGCGGAGTTAGCTGGGATAGAATGCCAGGATGAACATTGTATTTTTTTTTAAATGAAACCTGTCTAATTATATATAATAGGCTTATATATAGAGGCAACATCTAAAACTTCATTAAATGTTCTCGAATTGTAGAGATCTACTTTTTTATAAAAACTTCTAAAAATAGTGTCTTCCATCTAACTCCATAAGAATCCAGAAATGATATTACACACACCACTCTGTCACTAGTGTATGGGAAAAAAAAATAATCTGACTTGTTTGTTTGTTTTTCCCCCCCTTTTTTTTTATAGATGAGAAGTCTAATGGTTTTTGCGTTGCCCGCAATGCAACCACTCTATTCTTTGGAAGTATCTATTGTTTCTTCACTTGTTCAAAGTGGGATTTGCACAGTATGTTTCAATTATTTTTGTTGCTGTTCTTTGAAGAAATATAGTTGTCTTAATAGGTATAATTATTAAAGAGGGTACTGTGTTATTCTTTTTAAATTAGAACCAATTTGTGCTAGAAAATGTGCAGGAACTGTATAAAGGTTAAATGAGGTCCCCAAAGGATGGAGAAAAAGATATATAGCAAACTGTTTAATTCTAGGCCTGGGTCTATTGCAATGTTTAATACTCCTGCCAGTTGTTCTTGCTGCTGTTACAGCTAAAAGCTGTATGAAGGTTTAAGTTCTCTCAGCATAGAAAAATGCTCTGGATTTATTTAAGTTTAGATGAACGAATTCCTTTTTTTACTGTTTAAACTGCTTCCTCAGAAAAGAAGGTCAAAAAAGACGGTGGGAGCTTTATGAATTAGGAATGCTATAAAGACTGGTGGAGTGGGTATGTGAGAGGGTACCAAGCCAGAAGTTTAAGCAGTGGCTCTTCATTGGAATTGTGAAAGTGAATGTAGTAAGCTCTGGATCCGATATGCAATAAAATGCAAAGCTGATGAAATTGCTTACCTTGTATGAGGCACTTGGCAGAAAAGATTATATATGCAACTACATAGTGGAGAAAATAATGGCTAATAAATCCCTTTTCTTTGATCTGAGATGGTAAAGTCGAGGTGGGAAATGCCAAGACATATAATGCCTTTGTGGAACGTAGCAGAGAGATCAGATTCTAGAAGATGTGAAGATGGATACAGAGTGACCTGCTTATGGCTTGGACAAAATTTTTTGTAAATTGTGTATGGCTTGAACAAAAAGTGCAATTAGGAGAAGATGATTCACTAGTGTGGAGGCTGTGCTGATGGTAACTGAACTGGGATAGCAGAGTGATTTCAGATTGTTCACTTAAGGCCCTCAGAAATTTTAGATGGTGGAAACTATCCAAGAAATAACAGGATAAGCATTTAAAAAACCCCAACAAACTTATCTGAGAGAAAAACAGTGGTTTGTTTCTAGATTAAGAAACACTTAATGCATTTCAGTTGCTTTTTTATGACTGATTTCCCTTACCACCTAATGATTTCTGTTATTGCATGCTACAGGATACAATATACTTCTTGGAAGGAATTTACGAAAAACATCAGAGGTAAGATAATGTTTTGTTTCTTACTAGATCATCATTATATAAAAATGGCAGATTACTTCTACATATAGTTGTTCCACAGTTGATAAACTCACATAGTTCCCTCTCATCCACAGACCCTCTGACGGCCCAGTTTCTATTGTTGTGATGAGAAGTTTAACTGAAGCCTTGCCGGAAAATAGGTACTAGTTTCCATGAAACACTATTATATTATTTTATTTTTTAATCTGTGGTTTGGCACTTATATTGAAGTAGGATACTTTACTTTATTTCACCTCTAGACTAAGTCGCTTACTTCACAAACACAAATTCACTGAAGCAGAGAATTTTGCTATTCAGTTTGGACTAGATGTTGAGGTAAGTTGTCCATTTTTGATAAATACATTGAGAGATTAATTTGTATAACTGAACTTAGGAGTAAGGTTATTGCCCTATAGTCCAACAGAAAGTACAAATGTAGTGGAATGTTACCTTACAAAGCAACTCGCTATACTTGAAGGCTGACTGAAAATTAGACAACTGCATGGTGAACTATGTTTTTATTTAAAATAACTAACTAACCGTGCAATGAGAAGTGGTGCAGAAGTACATCTTCTGATGAAAATAGGCGCTGCTGGATCAGGAGGAGTGACATTTGTCCCTTTAAGTATCAGGAAAGAATGTTGCTTAAAAAAAAAGGAAATCTGCACATGTATTTATTAACACATAGTCTGGCTTCATTAACTGATTTATTCAAATAATGCAATTTGAATGTTCCCTCAGCTTTTTTAGTTTGTTTTGTTTTTTTAAATAAAAACCCCAGGCTTAGCTGGTGATATAAAAAGATACCACAATTCTTAGAGACTAATTGGTAATCCATTTCTATAATGAAATTATTCAATGTACATGGACACACTTTATCTGAAAAACATTGTGAACAAAAGTGTAGAGTTTTCAGTTGAAGATTGTCTGCTTAAAACTTAATTGCATTGAACTGAAAACTGTTGTTTCTTTTTTTTTTTAAACAGCTTGTATACAAAGTGAAAGCAAACACTATTTTAGAGAAACTAGCTTCAGCTTCTGTCGGGAGTTATGATTGTGAAGTCCAGCTGGATCTTGTAAATGAAGCCAAAGAAAATTTGCAAAAAATTCAGGTACATTTTTATTTCTACCTTCTTTCTCTAATAAAATAATTCAAATTATAAAGAAGTTTGGAATTAATATCAGCTGTTTCCTTATGCAAACAGGATAGCGAATTTGTTGTGGATTACTGCGTAAATGCACCGTGGCCACTCTATGAAACCACTCACGAAATGTTGAACTACGCTAAAGTCAGAGTAAGGGGTTTTATTTGTTTAAATTGCTTATACTCATCCATTCCTATTACATGCTTCTGTACAACTTGAAGAGGGGGACATCTTCTAACCAGTTACAGTTACTCGAAAAGTAAATGCATTATAAATTGTATGTTACCAAACACGAAGAAGCAAGGTTTGTTCCAATCATGTTCTTGCTTTTGCTTAAGGGCAAAAAAGAGCTTACAGTTTTATTTTCACATCAGAAAGAAGGTTTTTAGTTTTGAGTAGTAATCTTTTTAAGTTCCTTTTCAATATTAATTTCATAATTGAAAGCTCAAAATATGTCACCTTTTTCATTATTTTATTCTTTCCTGCCTTATCAGACAGAATCAGAGAAACATACGATCTGTCTGATCCTCCATACATGTAGAAATCCAGTCAGAGTCTAACATTGTAAAATAAAGATGACAGTTTACAGAGGTACTAAGTTTTTGCTCGTGTGTTTATTAAATTCGTAGTACTGTCTGGCATGTCCTGCGTGTACTGAGTTGTCAGCCAAACCATTTCATGTATGTGTTTCAGGTCTTGAAGAAAGAATATAGAACGATTGCACCATCATCTGATGCAGCTCCGGTATCCATAACTGAGGTGGGGACAAACTTCTTGGCCCCTCAGTATCATATGATAAACAATTATTATGTAGAGTTTTAAAAACTGTACTACTGTCGAACTTTTAAAAAAAGTCTGAACAAGATTATATTTTATAGTATGAAAGAGAACCACAGTAATGACAGGTTTCAGAAATAAACGATTCCTTCAATCATAGAAAGATTCATTTTCAGATCCTCCAGAAATTGAAGGAGGAAGCTTTCTTAAGTGCTTTTAGGTATTTAATTTTGTTTCTTATTTAGTCCCATTATATACTGGACAGGCCTCATCCGCCTTCAAGGAGAACCAGTGTGGAGTGTTTAAACAATTGAAATTTTGCATTAATGCTTTATTAAACAAACTTACATATGTAATTAACTGAAATTCTTGAAAAGTCTTTATTTTCCTTCATTCTTCCTCTTTGTGATGGTTATTCTAACCATATAATATGACTGTTTGGTAAACCAGATATTGACCTTAAATCTCTTGTTTGCATTCAGGTATTGAGAGCTCAGGCAAGGCTTACAACTTTTTATGGAGCTTTTGGACTAGAGAAATTCAGGTTTGTTTTTGTTTGTTAAGATTTAAAGTAAATTTAATTTTAATGGTTAAGCATGTGCCATTGAAATGAAGATTTTAATTTTTTTTTAATTTGAGTTCATTAAACTTTAAGTCCTTCCTTCTCTTCCTGAAGTTTCTCATCCTCTGCTGTGGAGCAGGGAGAATGCAGAGAGGTTGAGTCATCCTATATACTGAAAGCATGTATTATCTGTTGTACATGCACTATCTTGTAAAGTGGGTTGGTTTTTTTTTACTTAACATATATAGGGGGTGTGATTTTATGCACACACAATGTAACACTACTGTTGTTTCTTACAGTCTATAGTACTAGCTAGAAAAGGTTTGAAGTTCTCCCCCCCAACTCCTTTAATACTGACATATAACAATAACAAAGTTTCTTTCCTCCTCTTACTTCTAGTGGTATTGCTTGGACGGAATTCTTGAATAACAAAGACATTTTCAAGAATATCCTTTTTCAGCTAGAAGAAGGAAATTTATCTTGTGCACAGTACCTCTGGCTTAGGCATCAGGTGAGATGGCGTAGACATCTCTTTGGTATTTATGTAGTATGTTAAGTCTCTTAAATTTTCCAGCCTTATTTAACAGAGTCAGACCGATGCGGTTACAAAACAGCTCCTCAAAGAAGCAAAGGTCTATGGCAGAATCTCATCTATTATCACAATGATTACCTGTTCACCTAGCTCCTTAGAAGGCTGAACTTCTTATTGATTTAAGAATAAACTGGTATTTCTGATGTCAGAATGCGTATTTCTAGGTCTGAAGGATGACAATTCTTTGATTTATTCTGTGGTGATTATAATCTTCCATTCACATTCTTGCAAGCGCAGCTCTCAGAATTTTTAAGTGGACATTTGCTGGCTACCTTGAAATCCTTCAAAAATAGCCACAGATTCCTTGCTCTGAATGACACATTCATAATAGTGGCTATGAGCTATTATATTCTTTAGTGCAGGACTTTCAGGTTCACGTCTATTGTTTTCTTACTAAGACAGTCTTAGTAAGAAAACAATAGACGTGGACTTGCAAGTCCTAAAGTAACAGGACATGATCCTGCCACTGTAATTACAAAGAAATTGCTTCAATTAGGTCTTGTTTAAGACCAAGCTCTAGTTTTTATGAAGAGGGCTATGTTCGTTTGTTTTTTTTAATTCCTGTCTATGATTACTGAGATTTTCTTCTTGTATTTGTGAAATCTGTTGCTTCTTCCTATTAGCGAAACAGCTTTACAAAGCATCAGGTAAACATGTACTCCATATATTTGTAATTGTTCTGTTTTAATATTTTAGGCAGATTTTGAAAGCAGCTTTGATGAGAAAATGCTGGAGGACTTGCTTAATGCCATCCATTTCACTGTTCCTTTGAAGGAATTATGTTTGTGGCTTAAAGATGTTGTGATCCCTTTCTTAAGAAGAGTTGTGCCAAAGGGACAGGTAAGACTGACTTGATAAATGCAAAACGTAATTTTCTCAGGCTAAGATAATTTTATAGTCAGGCCTACAGACTTACTTCTGAACGTCAGAACCTTGTTCCTCTATCTTTTAAAGGAATTCTTTTCCCTACAGTTTATATTCTAAATGATTTCTTTTAAAACAAATTTCTAATAGCAGATTTCGCTTTAGTAGATAGCATTACTCTACTTATAACTGTATTTTTTTCAGAAAATATTAACAAAATGGCTGGAACAAGGTGCTCGAAACCTTGAATTAACTGATAAGGTAAGTCATATTGCAGAAACTGTGTGTCTTGTATTCCTGTATGTATAATATAGTTTGCTAATATCAATTATTTTGGACAGGCAAATTGGCCAGAAAATGGACTCCAAATGGCAGAAGTTTTTTTTACAAGTAAAAATCAAGGTGAAATGGGACTGACAACTTTTGGCCAGTGGACTCCTTTGGTAAGAAATGTAGTAAATATAAAGATTTGTGCTACTAAGAGACTTCAGAACACATGCTCTGTGCTAGAGTTGGAATGGATGATAATTAGGTCACTGTTAGTTTTGGGGAAGATTGACTTAATTCCATGAAAGGAAGGAGTTACAATCTTCTGGAGTTTAAAGATTAAAAAAAAAAGTCAGTGCAACAGTAATACCCTTTAACAGATATATTAATAGTCTAAATATGAATAATATTCTTGAATATTCTGTAGTACACAAATAAGCCTAAGTAATACAAAACACTTAAATTTCAGTAAAGATACTCCTTCCTTATGAACTTAAATTAAAAACATGTCTCCTCTCTGTCAAATTTTTTGGAAATTAATTGCGATTAAGCATGTGTTATGGCCTGGAGTAAACGGGTATTAAAAATCAGCTAGCTGTAAGGTTACGAATACTGAATTGGTGCAAACACAAATAAATGATGTATGTTATATATCCTAGGTATACTAGCATCCATAAAAGTGGTAGTATGAAAGTGAAGAAAGATAAAGCTTAAAGCTAACCAGCTGGGCTTTTTAAAAATTGGAAACATTGACGCTCTACATTAGTTAGATCAGCTGCCTTAAATTTCCGAATCCCATGTTCAAAGTGTGTAACGGAAAGAAGAAAAATTTACCCTGAGTCCCACTTTCAAATATACTTGGCTTTCTTTCTTGTGTGCCATATAAAGGTAACAGCTCAGCATGTATAGTCATAAAATCTTCGAGATTGCAAGGCATCAGAAATTGTTTGTGCGGTTTCTTGGGAAATCACATTAAAAGTAGGGTTCCGACTCCAAAGAAAATGCCAGCTGTAGGTACATTGTTCCCAGCCCTTTGTCTTACCTGTCCTTAAGACTTTCAGTGAATGAAATGCTCATCCCTCTTCCCTCTGCAGGCTCTACTAGTGCATCGCTGTCTTTATGTTTAGAAAGAATCTTTTCCTAATATCTTACCAGAATCTTTCTTGCTGCATTGTAAATCAACTACCCTTTTCTTATACCAGAGATGTGGAGAATAATTTGTTTTCTTCCTGTTTATGACAGCACTTGATGGTCTTGAAAATTGTAGCAAGTCTTCTAATGTTTCACTTCTAAACACTGTTTCAGAGATGTGGTGACTGTGAAGAGGTACATAGGTTAAAGAAGCTGGTAAATGATTTACAAGAACTGATAAATTTGTACAGAAAATACAACTGCAGGCTGGCGCTCTCTGATTTTGAAAAGGTAATTCTGCAGACACTTCAAAAAGTGCTTTTGAGCAGATTGAGTGGATTGTTCTGAGGAGGAGAGAAATCTTGTAGCATGTGATTTAAAGTCAGACAAAAGAAGAATCCTGATGGATGGGTGGGTTAAACTTGTGTTCATAAGCTGCTAAGACTATTTGATATGTTGTATTTGTTATAAATTTTGTTTCAACCGTGGATATAAATATATAATGTGACAAGATACTATGAGAAAGTATGTCTTAAATTCCAGGATTTGCAGTTCATTACAGATCACGTATTGTGGAGCAAGCACTAGCAACAGAGAAATTAGAAGTACAACTGAACAATAAGGGACTTCTATTTGAGCTACAGAGGGATGCTAGTTCTTGAAATAATGAAATTGATTTCAATTGACACTGGATGTTGAATTATTTATTAGAGATGTAAAGGATCATGTACTAACATGTGTTATGTTCTAACATGGCATCGTTCTGCTTGCTGCCCAGGAAAATGCAACTACTATTGTGTTTCGCATGTTTGATAAAATTCTGGCACCAGAGCTTGTTCCATCCATTTTGGAGAAGTTTATAAAGCCCTACCTGTGTAAACATAATCTACAAAAGGATGAACTTCTTCTACAGTATATAAAGGTATTCATATTTTTTTCCTTTTGAAGAAAGCTTTTTAAACATGAGTAAACAGAAAACAAATCTGATGACCATTGTCATTTACACTTGAATTTTAGGACCAGCTGTCAGATTAGTTTACTCCTATCAATTAATTTAATGACAGTTACTATTTCAGTAATAAGACATTAGCAGATACAAGGGAAGATGGACAAATCTGTCCCCTAATGTCAAAAAAACTTTAAATTTTTGTTTATATTATAAGATATTCCTATCTTTTTTGAGTTCAAATATCCTAATAATCTTTATCAAAATATACAGGATTTGCTAGAACGTTGTCGTACACGGTCTACTTCTGTATTTGAAACTGCATGGGAGGCAAAGGCAATAGCTGTCATTGGCTGTATCTCTGATACAGATGTAAGTATCAAGTGGCTCTAACACATCAGTTCAGAATGAAACATAATTTTTATATAAGCATATGAGTACGTTTTTACATGAGTGGTATGAGGAAGAAGAGATAGTATGCTGTCTTTCTATTGTATCTTCGTAATTTCCTCCCATGTGAGGTTCTTTCCTTGAGAATACAATTGTAGTTTTGATGTCATCACATGGAAAACTCACCAACTTTAATATGTTTGAAACTCAAGCTCTACAGTGTTGTAAATTACTATAAGCATTTTCTAATCTAACTTGACACATCACATTATGATAATGAATGCCCTTTATGTAAGTGGGGATTGGGCCAGGAAATAAAATGCTTGCCTAAATGAATCAATCACATGTGAACAATACTTCAGGAGATTACCTTATAACTTATTTTGAAAAGTAAGCTCTTTATGTTCCTTTTATAGCTGAAATTTGATGCAGTTCTACAGATAATGCATGGTGCTATGGTACCATGGAGTGCAGCAGTGGAGCAGCTGGTAAAACAGCATTTGGAAATGAATCATGTCAAGTAAGGCAACATCCACAGTCTACACCTCAGTTTTGTGTGTACTTTCAATCAGAATTCTCTTTGTGGGGGGGAAATATGATGTATCTGACATAGCATGATGATTAAATCACATAGCTGTAGGTAGCAAATAAATTTATAATAGTCTAATTTGTCCACAGAGTAAAGTTACTGCAGGAAAGTTACCGTCTGATGGAGATGAAGAAGCTGTTGCGAGCCTATGGGATACGAGATACTAATCTTTTAAAGGACAAGCAGATGATAATGGTAAGTGATCAGCATTACTCTTATTTCTATTAAACAAAAATCCCTACACTTACCTGCATGTATTTTCATGGGGTATTTAAAAAAAAAAATCTTTGCAACTGGTAGCTCCCACTTGTTATCAATACCTGTTTTTCTTGTCCCACTGGGACGTGTTTTTTCCTGAAAGCCCACTTTTTTTTTTAAGAATTAGTGGATTAGTTTAGCCCAACCTGATTAGCACAGCATTGATAATATAGTAGTTTCTGTATGGGGGACAGGAAAGAAGAGAGGAAACTAATAAAATGTAAGGCTAAGTCCTCTCAAGACTTCAGATCCAATTTCTCCTAAGGTCACAGTGAACGATACTTGGTGATTTTTTTTATATTTTTTTTTTAGCATCGCCGCTTTATTCAGGAGAAAAAATGAGTATTTCTAGAAAAGTTCCTTGCCATCCTATGAGCCACATGAGTGCCCTGAATTTTGAGAGTTCCCAGGATAATTCTCTTCCCCAAGTCCAGTCTTCTCCTAGTTATGCTTTAGTCAAGTTTTCTCTAGATAAAAGTTTTAAACTTCTAGGTAACTTGCTTACTACGAGCTGTACGGTTCCAATGCAGAAGCAGTGTGTATAAATGACTTCCTTTGTTGTCTTGTACATCAACAAACTAAAGTCCGTATCTGTTTTCTTCTTACAGAGGCTAGTGAAATACATTCTTAAACAGGATACCCCTACTTCTTTGGAGGATGCTTTGAAAATTGTAGCAACATATATGTTGCCCACTGTGGAAGTCTACATTCTGAGGATGATAGACCTGATTGACAAAGAAAGGGTACTAAAATACTTCATGTCCCTTGATCTCAGAATTTAAAGACACTGAGGCCTATTTTCAAAACAGGGGCAAGTTGTACTACTTGCTGAAATCTTACACATGGTTTACATGTAACTTTTATTCATTACAGTTCTCTTAATCTTACCCCTAACTGCCTATACTTAACATTGAAAATGAAACCTATGTCAGAGTTTTAAACATCATGAGCCATCCTTCATTTGTGGCAAAAAACCGATGAAAATTATGACCCACAATACACAAAAGAAGTTTGGAATTGAAGTCTTTACGTATTTTCACATACTGTTTTTGCCAGAGTTGTTTGGGGGCAAGTTGCTTTCTTGACAACAATAAAAAAGAAAATGCCCTTTTCTTTTGATTGTTTCTGATTTACTCTTTTTTTTTTTTTTTTTTTTTTTTTTTTTCGGGTTCCAACTCTAAAANTTTTTTTACTTCAGGGAGAGGAATCTCTGACTTTGTTAAAATCTCTGAGTCTTGCTGAAGCTGAGAAAGTTGCGGAGAGATTGACTATATGGGGAACACTGGTATTACAGAATAAAGCAGAAAATTCTGAAGAGGTACCAAGTCATTTCACATCACAAAGTGTGTGCACAAATTATTCTAAATACTGTTCTTACCCCGATGCTTCAAGAAAGGTAGGGCATGCAAATGTAAAAACTGTGTCTTCCAGCAAAACGGGATGATGAACTGGTCCTGCTTTGAGCAAGAGGTTGGTCTAGGTAACCTCTTGAATCCACTTCCAACTTGAGTTTATTCTGATTCTCTATACTATGCAATTATTTAGTGTAATTTTAAAGGCATCTCCACGCAGTAGTATGGCTATCTGAATTCAATTAATAATTTATAAATCCTGCTGTGTTACTGTACCTCTAGTCCTACATATTTTCCAGTTCTTCTTGGAAAACATCTATTTAAAAACTGTAGGTGTAGCTTTGCCACGCACCAAAGTGAGTTGAAGCTTCACAATTGGTAATACACGTTACTGTCTTGCAACCACAGAAAAGAATTTTTGTTAAGAGCTGTTTTAGGGAGTTACTCTGGGCAACAGAAGAGCAAAGGGAGAAGGGTGAATATTTTCAAAACTTCTGTGAGAGCTAACACACTGTGTGGAGTACATATCTATCACAGCTATTTCTATAAAGGGTGCCTATTTACAATAACTTTCGCTTCCCTTGCTTTTCAACTGGTTGTATCTTAGACTTGAGAATTGTTGCTTAAGAGGTTTGTAGAGCATTGCATAGTATTTTAATAGAGTGGAAGCCTGAGGGTCGCTGTCTGTTACTGGCATCATTTTGATGAAGCAAAATATTAACTCCTTCCTTTCCTGCAGCACAAAACACAAATGTTTATGACTAAAACAGTCGTGGAAATCCTTAAATTCCTGTTCAGCATTCAAAAAGGTACGCTACAACTTTAAAGTCTCATCTTTTGTTTGTAAATGGAGTCAGGAAGTAATTGTTTTTCTCCTCCAACAGACAATCCTCTGAAGAAAGATGAATGTGAAGCAAACCTAAAAATGTTTGAAACACTTGCTGCCCTGCAGGTGGGTATCTTTATAGTTTCAAACCACTTTTGGAATAACTACAGTAAATGAATTGTTCTTATAACATGGAAGATATTAAAAATTAATTGTATTTGCAACTTATGCACAAAGGTTGTTTTTAATATTGACTTCAAAGAGATACTAGGGCTAATATAGCAATTTAAATAATGCTTGGAAAAGTTTCCAATTACTAGAACTTAGTTGTCTATTTAAACCAAAAAATTAGATACTGTCCCAAAAGTCTTAATTGCGAACACTTCAAAGATTTCATGATAGAGTACTGTAATATTTTATTAAGGTCTTATTATAGTTTGTAAACTTACATTATTTAATACAGCATTTGAGCATGCAGTATCCTTCAGGCTTTTTTATTTTGCTTACCTACTGTCTGGCAAAATTCTCTAATTTACTACATAAATCAGTAATTGGTAGAAACTAGTAAAGTCAATTTCGTACTGAAAGTATTCCTCAGAATGAAACAAGAAATAAAAACATTTTAAGAAAAAAAAAACCCACAACATTTTGAAAGTAAGTTGCGTGAATACAAATTTATAATACTTTTTTTTTTTTTTTTCCAGGAAGATTTTGATATCTTTCTTTCAGTTGAAGAATTTAGGAATCCTTCACTGATGTCTAGGCTTCTCGAGGAGCATATAAAAGCTTATGAAACTGTCAGATCTCTGTCAAAGTCTAGAAAAGTGCAAACAATTAATTGTAATTCAGAAGATGGTAAAACTAAGAACCGCTCTACTGAATCAAGGCTGTATAGACTGGCTTTGCTCCTGCAAAGGTCAGAGCAAGAACTGGGGGAAAAACTGGCCTTGAGAGCACTAGATGCTGGAAAAGTTGAAGACACAATAAAAATATGCAGGTAAAAGTGCAGAGGCTTTCAAGATTATAACTTTTAATGGGCTTTTCTGTACTATTTCTGATACTTTGCAGAAGTAAGTAGATGTAGACCAAAGGAAAGGGGTGGATTTGTTTTATTTTTTTTCTAAAAATGAGTGCTTAAGCAATATGCTTATATTGCTTGTATACAATATTGCATGTAGAGTTAAGTGTATAGTCTGAAAATTGCCATTAGTTTTTGCCCTAACATGATTACTGAGTAAAAAGATTCCCTACAGTTTTATAGTGAGAGTTAATTAAGGCACAATATTAAATAACCATTATGAGATCTCTGCTTACACAGATAGAAAAAAACTATTGTACTGACTGTACATACCATGTCCTGATTTCTAGCTGGTTTCTGCCTCATGCTTAGGTTGTCAGGTCATTTAAACTTACTACCACCTCCGCAAAGAGAGATGAGATGAAAATGCTAAAGGTATTTCTTATTATTAACGTGTTCTATGTGCTTCAGTATATATCTCTAAGGTAAACTGCATTGTATTTTTTCACTTCAGTCACAGACATTTTAGTTGCATATACATGAGTCATATAAGTGAAATAAGTAAAAGAGAATTAAATAATTACTACAGAATGTGGCCTTAAGTAAAAGCCCTAAGGACAATTTTTTTTTTTTTTAACATCCTTTTTTTTTTTAATAGGGAGTTCTATGAAAATCACTGTAATGAAGAAACAGGGAAGCTGCTGTTTTCAGTATGTCAAAAGCTTTGTCATATGTTGGGAGGTGACGTTCCAATGATCACTCCTAAAGATATGAATCTTCCAGCAGTGATCTATGAAATGGCTTGCCAAGCAGCTGCAGCATGTAGTCCAGGTAATTACAGTTATCATTTATTTGTGTTCATGTTGGGAATCCAACTTTCCAAACAATATTTATTTAATAAACATGAAAACAAAGTTAATTTCTACATATGCCTCTGTAAAAATAGGTTCTGCAAAAAATTGTTTCCTTTTAACAGGACATGTGAACCTTCTATTCATAGTATGCTAATGATCTTAATATTTCTACAGATTTGCTATTAGATTGTCTGGAACTATGTAAATATACGTTGGCTGCCAAAGAAATTTACAGACAGTGCCAAATAGATAATTACGGATTTACAGCAAAGGTATTTTCTGCTAACTTAAATGTATTTTTTTTTTTAGTATATGTAATGTCTTGATTGACTGACTAGGGTTAACTGTACATACTTTTTTTTTTCCTCCCATTTCTCCAGCCATATTTAATCAGTTTGTTTAAAAAGCAAAAAACAACAAAAAACCCACACACAGCTCAACAAATAAAAATTTCCCTGAGTACGTGTGTGCTTCAGCATAAAGAGTGAACTGATTTGAGTAATAACAGCAGTGCAGCTATGGCACAAGCACAAGTTGCATATTCCACCTACGTTTCAGTACAGTAAAGCCCTCTAATGTGACTGAAAATATTAGTGATTTTATTGAATAGCTGCCGCTAGAACTGCTAGAGAGTGTAGAGAGCTAACTTTAAAAAAGCTTGGTTGGTTTTTTTTTTTAATAGGTAAAATATGGCAGGGAGAGTTTGATTTTTCTTTAAGTGCATGTATTATGTGAAGGCATTCCCAACGGTTTTGTAAAACTTTAAGATGGATCAAGTTCTTGAATAGCATCTTTGTTTTTTGTTCAGGTCAAGCAGTGCTTTAGGCTGCTTGAAATGAATGGGCTCTTACAGTTTGAGTGGAATAGATCAAAGTGGCTAGGCAAGCGTATTTATGCACTGAGTGTTATTTTTCTAAAAAATGATCCATTTGAAAAATATTTGCTTGTAATATTTTGCCAAGAATGTTTATGAAAGCCTCCATTAAATTAATTAAGAATGCATTTTGGCTGTACAACTAAATAACTGTAATGTTGCAGTGAAATGTGGCCACTGTAAGTAGGAAAAGTGTTTAATGCCACTGGCCACTTAACAAAAAGTAGCATAGTAAAATCCATTTTCAAATAGAAGATCATGTTCTAGTCCTGTATTCAAAAACTGGAATCTCTTGCAACACTTAGTTTGTTAGTAGACTTACTAGCTTTTTTTTATTGTGTGTACTTTTGACAATGTTCTTACTCAGACAACATCTTTTGGAGGAGATAGAGATCCTTATGAAGAGTGGACTTATGATGACTTCTTTAATGAAGATGGGATAGTTCTTGATCCACAGATAGCTCTTCCAGTTGCATATGAAACTACTTCTTCTCTTCTGCCTGTTTGTGGTAAACCTGCTTTCCTGAACATTGAGTCAATGTACAGTTTGTATTTCGTATTGATTTTTATCTAGGAATATAAAAAATTCAGCACGTGTGTGAAATTACCACCTCGGAAATCTCAACTAGGCAAACTCAGGGAAAAATTATCCGTTATAGGGGGTATACAATATAAAGATGACTTTAGTTTTTGTTCTGGTTCAGGAAGAATCTGAATGACAAATACCTGAAAACGTGGAAAATGCTCTGGAGAAGTGTTACTATAAACTTGCCCTGTTCTTATCATCTTCTCTAGACACCTTCTGGTAGCCACTAATGGAGACAGGGTTTTATCAAGATGAATTTCAGCTTATTCTAAAATGATTGTCCTTGTATTATGTACCATTGTAGATAGACACAACTTTTTAAAAATTTCAAGTATTATAAACAAAACTCTACAACATTGTAGATGCTGAAAAAAAGACACTTTCAGCTCTGTAAAAGAAGCACTGATTATTTAAGAATTCTTTTTAATACTTCTTGATGTAAATGTTTTCTTTCCTAATGTGTCATTGGTGTATTAAAAAGCATGTAATTGCAAATACTGTTGTACAGTGCTAAATCTACCTATAAAGGATATGCTTATTTGATTGATTTGAACAGATTTGTTACCTTCACAGATGAAGTGTTTATGTTGTCTATCATGAAGACAAAAGGGTTTACACACAAAGTAGTTACTGAAAACTGTTGGTTTGTATTCCTCTGTGTGTTCAAAAAGATATTCCCTCCTATAAAGTAACTTCTGATTAGGCACAGTAAAAAAATAGCAGTCCTGGCTCTTAGAGTTCATGCATCTTTATTTATGTACAGTCCCTGAAGTACAGTATTTTTAAGGTATTTACAGGCTTCTTAGTGTTGCTGAGATCTTGGCACACTGCTGATGTGTATTTGTCTGTCTTTCAGAGAATAAGCTGTATCCTTTGGACTCTACAAGCCTTGCAAACTGCGCATTTACTAAAGGTATCACGATGGCAGATTCACCATGCTGAAAGTATAAGCCAGACCACAAAAACACATGGGGTTTAAATTAAACCTACATATGCGTGACTAACTCATATGTTTTTAAATAGGTGCCTAGATGTTCCACTTAAAGCCATATTCTAGGGGGATAGCTCAGTTCAGCATAGAAGACACCAGTCTGGATGGTAATTTCTACCATTCAGTCATGTGACTTCGGGCATGTTGTCAGAGCCTGTATTCCAGTACCGAAGTTCTACCACTACGAGCTAGGATCCATTAGAGCCTTTCCAAGAAGATGTCCAAATTCTGGTTTTTGAACTAAAAAGGGAGTCCGTATTAAATTAAAAGTCCTAAAAATTCAAGGTTTCAAAGGGAGCTAAGGCTGATCTTGAGTCATAAATTTAATGAAAAAGAGAAACTGCTCTGATATTAATTCCGAGAACAATGTGCTTAGTATAAATATACTGATTATTTTCTGGGGTTGTTTGTTTTCAAAATATATGACAGGACAGAACCTTCTGCTGCCAGTCAGAACTCCCATCTGTGCAATGCTACAGAACCTCATGGAGTGCAGTCAGTGCGAGTTAGCTTTGCGGCTACTAGTCAATTCATTTGGATCTTGTCTTCAACATGGTGTATCAAACAACATGGATTTCTCCCTGAGCGAAAAGGTATGGCAACGATGATGCTGAATTTTGCTGAGAGTAAATACCATAAGCATGACAACTATTAACAGCTTTAGAGTACTAGAGAATTTGATAGGTCTGGGAGAGGCTATGGCCACGACCTTTTAAAAATTAGTACCACTTGATCAGATGTTGAGTCGCTTAGAGAAGAAACTACCAGCTCCTTTCACAATTTTTCACAGTCCTCTGTTACTCTTTGCAAAGTATGTTCAGAACTAAAGTTCTAAGTCTCTGCAGGGAGGCCAGGAAGAAAATGAATGTCAATAATAGTTTATGTTCTTTCACGTTGTTTTATCATTGGTTAGTATGGGAAAAGTTGCAAGAAGAATATTCAAGAAACACTTCTCAATTCAAAAGCACTTGGAAACAGAAATCCTTTTTCTATCTAGAAGAGATCGTTATAAGACCTTATTTAAATCTGAAAATACAATTATTATAGTACCTCCTATTATGCTATAAACAACAAGAGAAGTTGAAGGCTTAGAACTTATTTTTTATCATGTGCTTTTTTTCATAATAGCTACATGATGGCCACGTGCTAGCTGAAACTAAAAGCTTTCTCATTGCTCTGAAACAGAAGTGTACTTCAGTAACTATGACCATTATCCTGACCTTACTACACAAGGTAAGAATCCTCTGAAAAGGGAAAGAGTGAGCCCCTTTCTTCTGCTCTATCAAGAAAGGGGCTACCCATCCTATTACAAAAACCCATTCTGAAGTTGTCCTGTGGCCAAACGCCATGAAACCCACACATTCTGGAAAAGTCACACACCTTGGAAAAACATAGAGAAAGTTGAAGGGAAGTACTGACACTATTGCAGTGGTGGGGAGGGATTGGGTTCCACAGCCTCGTGTCTCAATACCAGAATGCGGCAAGGGTGCCTGGCCCGACGGTGTTGGCCTCTCCAGCCCCAGCTGCCCGGCTTCCTGCTGCAGCTGGAGCATGTGTTTCTGAACAGCCTTTGAACTGACACCACCTCGCTGGCAGCCACATGTTGTAGCCCTGCCGTATTTGAGCCTCTTACGAACTATGGCTCTTTGATCGTATACTAGTTGATCTGCCTGAAAGGTTAGGTACAGTGGGAGCTTCATCTTTGTGGAATCCTGTAAGGACTCCTGAATTATAATAATAGCCTCTACCATCTGTAGGCACTCGCTATCTCATTTTCAATCCTCGTTTCCTTTTAGATTTGTAGACTTCTAGTTGAGGGGATGTTTTAAAAAAAAAAAAAAAAAAAATTTGCAAAACCTGCAATATATCATCTTCTAAGTCAGTTTTAGACTAAGGGAAGTTACTTTTAGACTGGCTTCAGTATATTTAGATTTTAAGTTCTAAAACATGAAATGCATTTTTATTCTTTTTTTCCCCCTCTAACTTAGAGGCCCAATCCACCTCTAAATTACAGAGTACTTTTTATGTGCTATGCTTTATACAAAGAGACCTACTAAAATAAATTCCTGAAGTTTATAACTTTTTTTTCTTTCCTAAAACACAGGTATTCAGTTGTCGATTCATAGATCAGAACCTGGCATTGGGATATTGCACAATTTTGCCTAAGGAAGATATGTTCGATAA
This sequence comes from Dromas ardeola, assembly GCA_013398915.1. Classification (NCBI taxonomy): domain Eukaryota; kingdom Metazoa; phylum Chordata; class Aves; order Charadriiformes; family Dromadidae; genus Dromas; species Dromas ardeola. The sequence goes on along the minus strand of VYZM01010060.1, from coordinate 104,612 downwards.
GCTGTGGGATGTCCTAAACAATACATGGCAAAATTACAGAAAAGTTTTGGTAAGTTCACAAGGCAATGTATTTCTTCAGCAAATAGAGCATGTTAAAGAGTTTCTTTAAAAAAAGACGTCAACAGTATCATATGGAAGTGCAATAGTTTGGCATTATTAAGGTTATAGCTGTTTGAACAAGTTCCTGATGTAGGGCATTTCTGGGAAAGACGCTACCTCTCTTTTACCACAGTGTGAGACTGTGCACAGGCAGGTGCTGTGAATAGTTAGTGTGATGTAAGTCCAAGCATTAGATTACCTCATCATGACTTATTCCAAAGCTTGAAATTGTTTATTTGAGGTCCCATCATAATTTATACCTACATCATACTTTGGAGAAATTGTTCTCTGACAGCAGTTGTCAAGAATGGAATAAATAAATTACATCTATTAAAATATAAAGGAAGAAGACAAGTAAAGCATAACAAAGAAACAGGGAGGGAGAGTGACATAAATTTGAAGAAAAGATGTTTAAAAAATACCTTTTGTATTACTTTCACTAGTACAATACTAACAGAATATTTTTGAGAAAGAAACTCAGTTTTAAAGTAGCTTTGAACTGCCAACTCAGGAGGTGGGGTAATCCTGATACTACCTTCTGTGAGGTTTGCTTTCAGTTTACACAGTAGTGTAATTATCTATTAATCATTTTAAGTTCCTCTGGGGATTTAGACCTTAGGATTCCCAGTTTTCAGATTATTTATTATGCTTCTATTCACTTCCCTTCTCACTCCTTTTAGGCAGTCGCTCTGGTTGGAGCACAGCTTGCTCACCTATGTGGTGAAGCAAAAGAAAAAAGCAAATTCCAAGAATTGGTTACTGATGCACAATGGGGTATCCAACTTGGTAAATTGGGTGTAAGTTTGACTTTTTTTTTTTAATTATTTTTTAAAAATTTCTTTTAGGGTTTCATTAACTGAGTAAATGTCAGTATCTCCTGAGATTTATGATGATTTTTAGACATGTTTTTCTATTCAAATGTAAGGAAAGTTGGGGGTTTGTTTTTCATTTTTCATTTTGCTTGTCTGCTTAAATAAGCCACAGAAACTGAGAAATGCAATAACTGAAGGTTCTATAAAAGAATTGTTAAGTGCTTAAGTATTATTTGGCACAGGGCATAGCAAGTAAATGCACTGCTTTTTCCTGCTCTGAAAATCTCTGTATTGAAACTAAAGAAAACATAGAAGGTTGACTAGATAAGGAATTAGTCTTGATATTGTCTAAAAGACTTCTTCCCAAAGAAAATAAAATGTTTTTTTATCTGTAGATTTCTTTCGAGACTGTATTTAGACAACCACCAGTAAGGAAGAAGGAACTCATAAGAACGCTGGTACAAAATCCAAAAGTAGACACAGATCTTATATTGAATTACTGCAGGTAATAATTGAAGCAAATCAATTGTGTTAATTGTTGCTGTAATAACCATGCCTACTGAAATCTATTTTAGTCTAAATAGATCCTAATTAATGTCATATGCAAATACTTTGATTTTTTTTATTAAAAAAATATTAATCAGAATACGTATTGATCTCTAGTGAATTTATTCATAAGGAAATAAGCACCTTGATGACACCAAAAGTCACAGACAAAATAACGTTCTGTCCTCTTCTAGTACTTTCATGCTGGACAGTGATGACGCACTGCAGCTTTGCATTGAAACACTTCTTCTCCAGAATGCTAATACAAATCATGTTGAAGATGACTCTGCAGAACACAGTGAGAAGCAACCTCATTCCACATTACTAGCTAAAGCACTAGAAATAATTCCTCTACTGAAAAGCACAAACGACCTGGTTGCTAGCCTCAGTGGAATATTGTACAAGGTAAAAAAAACAAAACCAAACAAACAAAAAAGACAAAACAAAAAACCAACACACCAAAACAAGCAAAAAGAATCCCTGTGGCATGCATCTAGTCTCAAATGCTGCACGTCACTTGAATGGCAGATTAATAATTCCACAGAAATTTGAAAAGGTTATTTTTTTCCAATTTTGCTAAAGGAACATAAATGTTAAGTTTCAGTTTTCTACTTCGCTAGAAAAAAAAATAGAACAATATATCTAATTATCTCTAAAGACAGGTAGAGTATTTCTTCCCAACTTCCCTTAAAAAACAACCAGAAAAGAATCAAACAAAAGAGTCACTTCTAAAAATCATAGCATACTGGAAATATTTCAAAGTGCTATGTTAAAAATAGATGGGGAGAAAAATTATATCTTTGGGTCTTTTGTTTAGTTGGCTTTTGGTTATTAGGGTTTGGGGGGGAGTTTTGTTTTGTGTTTTGTTTTTTTGTTTGTGTTTTTTTATTATTATTATTATTATTATTATTATTATTATTTTCATCACTTCATGTTTGGCCTTTCTGCAATATCCTGACAATTTTTTTAGGATTTAGGACTATGAAGTGGAAGTGTTTTGGTTTTTTTTGTTTTTTTTTTGTTTGTTTGTTTGTTTGTTTGTTTCCAGAAAAGTACATCATGATGCTTATGCTTTTTCTTCAGTGTTATGTCAATATAGTTGGTATTAAGACTGGTAAAAGTTACCTCAGTTTTATGTTTTTGTAAGACAAATCATGTAAGAACTTATAAAATAGATTGTTATTTTGAACAGCTTGATCCTTATGACTATGAAACTATAGAAATTGTCCTGAAAGTGATGCAAAATGCTGATGAAAAGAACACCAGTATCCATCTGAATCAGGTACGTCCAAATATTTTGTTGTTACCTTGCTAATGGCATCTGTATTGTTTTGTCTATTTATGAGTGTAGTTATTCAAGAGACTGTTGAAATTAGTTGAATTATTCTGTCTACACAACTCTCATTCGGAAAATAACATTCAAGAAACAGAGATCTCTAGCTGTTTCTCATCAATGGCTCATAGCAGGGATAAAAACTCTACAGATACGTACCAACTCTGCCAAAAAAACAGATGTTACCAGGATTTAGGCGTGTTTACTGGGGGGACAGGGAGAAATATAGCCATCTTGTGGCTTTTTTGCTTTTTACTTGCTTTTTATTGTATTTATCTTATTTTTTCCCCCTAGGCTTTGAGCCTTCTCAAACATCTGGAATCTTATAAAAGAATTTCTCCACCTGTAGACCTAGAACACCAATATGTTTTAGAGCATGTGATTCCCTTATCTCCAGCTGCTCAAACCAGACTGCCCTTTCATCTGATATTCTTTAGAACTGCACGATGTTTCTGGAACATTATATGTACGTTCAGTGTTTTTTATGGCTAGATATATGTATGGTTCCCTTTCTCTGCTATCTGTGAACTTTGAGGTTCTACTGTATATATTTTATATTAATTATAATTCTTTATTAGTGCAGTTTTGATCCCAAGTGCTTCTGAAAGCACTTGTACTGCTAAATTGCTACTGGTGAGGTCACTGGCTTTCAGTGGAGCTGAGATGATAGATACAATGCAGAATTAGTCCTCAAGTTCTTTTCTTAGGACCTCTCAAACATCAATCCACATATCCCACTTCCCAGGCCAGTATGGATAATTAAGATTATATTCTTTCTCTCCCAATGGAGGTCTGCATCTAACAATAAACTGGAAGTGCTGCATTTCATAAAGAAAGCTGCAGGCGGACTGTGATACGATCATAGACAGCTTTTTTTTTTTTTCCTTTCAGCTGCAGAGCTCAGTGAGGAATCCTTCCCAACACTTCTATTGATTTCCAAACTAATGAAGGTAAAGTATCATCTTGAAAGCATTTATTTCAAAATTATCCTTTTTGCCCCCCACAAAAGAGAGATCTTGTGATGTTTTTTTTGCATGATTTTGGCCTCACTATAGAATTTCTGACAACTCTTAATCTACTTTAATGTTTTTCTAGGTTTCACTGGATATCTTACACATGTCTGCAGCTCAGCATGTCTTTGAAAAAAAGTTGAAACCAAAAATATTTGAAATGAGAAACACGGGATATACATCAGTAGTTAACAAGGAAACAACTAAAACTGTGCAGACGATTCAGTCATATCTGCTGTCCATAATTAATCCAGAGTGGGCTGTAGCTACAGCTCACAAGATAGCACAAGAATTTCCAACAGGTAAGGTGCATATGTGATGACTTGAGGGGTGAAATAATGGGGGGAGGAGGAGAATAGGTTTGAGCAAAGAAAAGCTGGCCTGTAACCAGACACTTGTTCAGTATTCTGGAATAAAACCTGGGGAAGTTTGAGAATAAAAATGCATTTGTCTCTTACATGCAATTTTGAACAGTAGGTTAGAACAACCACCATTTTATAACACAGCATCACTATTAAATCCTTTTTTCCTCTCTTTTTAAGCCATGTTATCTTGCTTAAAGTTTCTGTATGTTCATACTATTTTCAGACAAGTTTTCCAGCAAAAGCAAATGCTTCAGCCGAATTTAAGCTAGCTTCTTCATTATCTGAATCCAAATAGATGATATTTTCTTGCTCTTCAGGTACAAGAGCTTTCCTAATATTTTAAATAGCTTCTAAATTTTTTTTTAAAAATTCTTTGAAATAAAATATATATCCTGTATTCTGTAGAAAGGATTCATGAAAACTTACTTTATTTACTTTCTTCCCCCCCTTTTTTTCTTTAAAAAAGGTCCTGACCAGATTCAGGCATTTAAATTCTGTCTCTATCTAGCTGAGAAATGGCTAAAGAATACTACAGCTAAGGTAATGGTAAACTGCTTGCAAAAATGTTGTTTTACAGTTGGGCACTTATGTTAGTGTTTTGGATAGTGGTGCATAAATTGTACCTTAACCAACCCCGACATGGGAAGTACTTTCTGCTGGGGAAGTGACTGTGTAAGTGACCCCTCAGCAGAACCCTCTCCGTCCAGTAACATTCTCCCGTTCACAACCTACCAAAAATTAGGCTTACAGTTCTTGGAGGCTGGGCAAAAAATACACAGTTTTAAGGAAGACTAATTTGTTCTTTCTGCTGTTGTGTGTATTTTTCTTGCTGCAGGAGAATGAGTTGGAATCTGTTCCAGCTGTTAGATCAATAGCATCATTAACTTTTGCTTTTAAGTTCCAAGACCATTTAGCTATTTGTAGTAGTATATATAAAGCAAGTCTGCTTTGACCTAATTCTCAGGCTCATTTTTACATGGTTGGTAGGAAAAGGTGAATAAGAATCCCACCCTTACTTATAAATATCAAGCTTGCTATGGAGTTTTTGAGACACAATGAACTAAGTAATTCTCTGATACAGTCACATCTTTGAATAGAATTGTGCCAAAATTAAACTGTAATTCTAGCAGCCAAGGTTAAATATTAAATCGTTTTTCTTCTCCATCTTACCTTGAAATGTCTTAATTTTACACACTGGTGCATGTGGTACATATTTTATTTGGCTTTTTCACAGCATACCTCTGTTTACAATCTTTTTTAAAAAAAATGTTTTCTTGCTAGAACAGCATGGTTAATACTGTCTGTTTACAGAAAAAATACCTGTAGATACAGGTATGGGGACACATCTGAAGAACAGATCATAGAATCACAGAATCATGGAATGGTTTGGGTGGGAAGGGACCTTAAAGATCATCTAGTTCCACCCCCTGCCGTGGGCAGGGACACCTCCCACCAGACCAGGCTGCTCAAAGCCCCGTCCAGCCTGGCCTTGAACCCCTCCAGGGATGGGGCAGCCACAGCTTCTCTGGGCAACCTGGGACAGGGTCTCACCACCCTCACAGCCAAGAATTGCGTCCTAATATCTAATCTAAATCTACCCGCGTTCAGTTTGAAACAGTTACCCCTCGTCCTACCCAGTTCACTGTTTTAGACTATAAAATGTTAAGATGATTTTTCTCGTGCTTTTGAGTAAAAGGAGTTTGTTTTATATGAACTGTGGTGTTTTGCTAAAGGATGATTCACATGAAAAAGCAGAAGTCCTACAGAAGAAATTATATATGCAGTATAAGCGATCAGCAACAGAAAATGTTCTAATAACACATAACTTGAACACTGGAGAACATTTAAAGTATATTGGGAAACCAGCAAATCTTATCATTTTACTATACGAACACCACAGTATAGACCAAAGAATCCAAAATCCAACTGGCAGAGATTATCCAGGTAAGCATCCATAATCTAGTTTCAAAGGAGCAAAAAGACGTTCTTTAGAAGATGCTAAGCGAAATAATACTAGTTTGTAAGTATATTGTCTCTGTTTATGTAGATATCCATATGGCAGCTAAGGAGATAGCTGAAATTAACAGTCTGGATATGAACAAAATTTGGGATAAACTGCTGGAGAAGTGGCTGTGTTCAAGTATACTGCCCTCAGAAGTAAGTCACTGTTGGAGATTTGGTTTTGGAGAAAAATGGCCAATTACATAAAATACATGTATTTTTATGACTCGTTCAAAAGACTAAGGTTATTTTGCACAATTTGCCTTTAGTGCTCATGAATCTATTTAAGATGCATCTGAATTCAGACTACTAACGATTTCAATACCATTCTAATGTTGTTGCACACCACTGCCTCTAGCGAGAATGAGTTGAAACCCTTTCCCTTCTCTCTGTATAGAGATTAAAACCTTACCTTTGGTGCTACAGTAAGGTTGTGTAGCCAGCCTAAAGGAGTTGTAAATATATGAGCTTCATCAAACACTGAGTCTAGAATCAGAAAGAGAATGAATCCTCTCCTGTTGCAGCTTAGCTAACAGAGTGAATTGCTGTCTTTGCAGCATACAGCTGGGTGAGAAAGGGCAGGGAGCAGGCGTTGCCTCTGCTTCGAAATACCAGGCTGAGGAATGGTGTTGATGGCCAAGCATACAGTTAAATAAAGAAAGGACTGATCAAACCAGAATTCCTTTCCTTGGCTGCATTAGCAGGGGCGCCCAGCTTTTCGGACAGGGTTTAACCAAGGCTATTTATCCAAACCATTTAGAAGACTCTCACAGCTAGATTTTCATGTCTTTTTAAAGAAAACTCAGGAAATCTTTGGAGGTGTACAGGAAGATGGAGAACTCCGAAGGTATGTTCGTTGTCTTACATATAATATGGCGAATTATTATTAACTTGCAAGTTTAACTGTATCTGGCTTTTCCAAGAAACCTGTGTGTGATTCAGAACTCACTGTTGTGTTCTTATTTTTACGTTCTGGTGACATCAGTTTTGAATCATCAAATACTTACTTATGCAATAAAAAAATACTTACTAAAATGAAAAATGGCAATGAAATGCCATTTGCAATAACTTACAAATTTAAGTGCGTACTTAAGAGTAGCTATTTGGAGGTTTTCTCCTCGTTTTCTATATCCTTGGGCTCTCTTATCCTTAATCTCTTTTTGACACTGAAATATATTTACTTTCAAGGAATATCAATACGTTGTATTTCAGTAGCTGTGCTGTACTTGTATTAAAAACAAACGTATTTTTGCAGAGTTATATATCTACTTCAGTCACACCCTGTGGACTATAGTTCAAGATTGCTTTTTGCAATTACAACATCTGCCACATCTGTAAGTTTCTGAATTCTTGTTTTAGCTTGCTAGTTATGAAACTTTTACCTCTTATTGAAATCAAGTGTTGTGTGCTTAACTGTTTGAGTTTCAACCTAAGGCCTTTATGTTTTGGATAGTTTATGTATCTCTATGAGCTCTATGTTTCTTCCCACCACCTTTGGGGTGAAACAGTGGTATTCATTGAATTTTGCTATTGGCTGTCAAGAGCAGCCCTTGAACTCTGGGTTTTCTAAATTTATTGTTGATAATTATCTGAAAAAAACTTCATTAAACGTTTTCTAGAATGTGCCTTAAGCTGGTGTAATACATTGGGTCACTGGGTGGAATTAAACCAGAGTGGTAAAAATATTTTAGCAGAACATTAACGTTCAGTCTTTCACACTTACTAAATGTATTTATTTGTGATACTATACATCACAGATATTTTTCTTACCTGCATTTATTAATAGTCCTAAACCTAGAAAAGCACCTGATTTAGCAGTGTTCTTTGACGTTGACAAATATTTCAACTGGTTAGTATAAAAGTTGGATGTGAACCAGTGTGTTACTTAGCATATAATTCCACTAAATTAATAAATAATAATAAAAAAAAAAACTTAGAAAGGATCATGCTAGATATATATAACCCTCTTTCTAGTTGTTCAGCCAACTGTTGTGACTTCTCACCGTGTTGTTTTCCCCCCCCCAGCCGATTGGTGTTACTCAGCTGACATTTGTTCACAGGAGCAGAGCACTTAAGTGTCTGCTCTACTTAGCAGATACCAAGACCGTGGAATCACTCTTCAAGAAACCCATTGAGGAAGTAAAGTAAGATGAATTTTCCTGATGGTGTTCCTTAATAATGATGTTTTCTTGGTTTTTAACAGCCGTTGGAAAGAAATATATGATATTTGGAGAATTATTTTTTACTAATCTGGTTTTTGCGCTTTTAAAAATCTATTTCTGAAGAGTATAATTAGATCTTTTATCTTCACTGTAATGCAGTCCAGTACATCACAGTCCTAATTTGTAAACCTGAAAATAGTATGGCATTACGTGGAAAATACTTTGTTCTTTTTTGCATAGATTGCAGTTACTTGCCTAGTAACCAAAGCATTTTCTCCTACCCAGATATATATAGTATTCTGTTCATCAGAGTTCAGAACTGGTCGTCTTACAAAGACATAGTTCTCTGCAAAAATAAGGAACCAAAATCCCAGCAGAACAATGTTTTTTTTTCTGAAATTATCTGTAGAACTAACTAACTTCGAAAATACCCAGAATAGAATTTCTATGCTGGTAATCTGGAATTAGGGCCTGGAAGGCGGTGCTTTCAGAGTAAATCATGCCAAAATGGGTTTCTGTAAATATGCAGTCTCTGTGCATGAATGAAATCTTAGCTGTAAGAGTTGGAATAACTGGTTTATCTTTAGAAATTATCCAGGCCCTCCATCATTCAGGTGAATGAAGTTTCCCTAAGTAATTACCAGAAAGTTTTTTTACTTCATTAAGATCTCCTTCATAAGTACAAATACAATCTACATTTTTAGTTTTTTTTTTTCAAGCAACAGAAGAACACTTTTCCAATAGTATCCTGGGCTTGATTATGTGAGTTATAATAATCACTGTAAATATCATTAACTCATGTTTTTTGTGGGATTTTTTTTTTTTACAGGTATTTTCTAAAATGCTGCATTTATCTGGCAGAGTTTGAAATCTTGAATATTCCATATACTTACGAATCATTTCATAAGAGTCCTAAGGAAGGAATGATTAAGGGGCTATGGAAGAATCACAGCCATGAACCCACGGTATGATTTTTAAATCCTTTGTCATTTTTTGTTTGTTATACATTGTGTGAAATGCACACCTTTCTACATAGCACATGCATTTCTAAACATGTTGCTCCAATGTCCTCTGTCCTTTTCATACACTACTCATGATATGCTACTCATGATTGTATTTAAAATACCAGCAAATGTGCAGTTACCCCAAAGAGTCTCCTCTGTCAAAGTGACCAAAAAAAACCCCAAACCTGCTGATGTGCTGACTACTGCCCATCACATAATTATTCCCTAGTACTTGCCCACCTTTGTGTACCCACACCTTGTCTCTTGTCTGGGAAGCAAAATGTTTGGTGCAGAAGCTTTTTTTTTTTTTTTTCCTGGAATTGCTTGGACTCATACCTCATACTTAATTTGAATTAACTACAAACAGCTACACATCTTTAGAATAGCTGTTAGTTCACTTATCTAATATGCCAGGGATAGGTTTTAAGTTATGCTCTGCTTAGGAATTTAACTTTGACAATTACTTTTTGTTACCAGATATGTTTTGTAAACAGCTAACTTAACACTGACGACAAGGGCAGGTAAATGAGATTTCCAGGTAGACAATAGTACATGACAAAAAAAGCATACTATTCTATTACGGCTTCAACAGTCATACTTCTGATTTATAGCCATAAAATGGAAGTGACCTATTCTTTAGTTGAAATAGTCACATGCTAGTCTAAAATTTGAAAATGACAGATAAAAAAGCTTTAGCCTTCTAACAATTAGAAAATAAAGTGATATCAATATAGGTGGGATTTTTGGTTTTGTTTTAACTCTCCTCACATGTGTAAATAATTTTGAAATTGGCTTGGTTGTGGCCCTTCAGGAGTTAAAGGTCCCCTAATGCTGTAAAAATCTAAAATTACTCTGGCAAGCGATAAAGGTTTGAAGATCATGAATGTATATTAAAATACAGCGTGTCCTTGCTCTCCTTTAGGCTGTTAGACTGGTGACAGAACTCAGTCTAGAATACAAAGTATATGATTCCCAACTGTGGAATGGCCTCCTACAGAAACTCGTTGGTTTCAATATGGTAAGGAATTTTTAAGCATGAAGTTCTGCAGCGAGGTGAGGAAAAGGCTTTTGTTATCCACTGATTTCTAAAGAATACGATAGATACATAAAGTATAAACTTACTGTGAACAATTATTGATAATTTACATGGTTTCTTCGGGCTCTTAGGTACTGAACTGATGAAGCTTTGAGGAATTTGTGTTTCAGGAGTACTGCTTGAGAATTTTGGTCTTAAATCACTCTAGTTTTATTTTTTTTAAAGGCACAAAGCCTTTCAGATGGCAAGAGTAAATCCTATGATAATAAATTATACTTTTACCACATAATATGCATATTTTTGTTTGTAAATATATATACACACATGCACAAATTAAGCCTATATGTATATACATATACACACACACGAAAATATTACCCCTAAAATGTATTTATTATGATAGTAATCCTGATTCTTGTTATTCAGAATCTTAATTACCTCTGATTGTCAAACTTTATGTAATATTCCTACAGCCTAAGGAGAAAACAGATGTACCTGGCAATGTGCTTGTATCAGGAGCAGGTATTGAAGCTAGTTTTAATCTAATGTGATTTAGGTACTAATAGCAAAGAAGGTGGGATCATAAACTTTTCAGCACCAGACTACCAGAAGTCTTTAGTATTTACTGAGACAACATATGCCTCTATTGCTTGTGATAATTTAACTTACTTAACTATAAATCATGTTTCTATAGGCATCAGTTACTCCTCCCAAAGGAACAGAGGTACCTTAAGGGTCTGCAGACAAGACAAGCATAATGCAGTTCTGTAGATTATCACCAAGTCTTCAAACACTGTAGCATTTTATAATGAAATTTTTTTTTTTTTTTTTTTAGATTCAATATCTAAGAAGAGTTTTGATAGAAATTACTGGGATTCATTCATTATGGGAGGTAAGCAAATANNCCCCCCCCCCCCCCCACTTAAGAGGGGTTTAGCATCCTGTTTGTGTGTTTTGTTTGTGTGTGCAAATGGCAGCCATCTATGCCATGAAGTGTTATGTGTGAAAAGATTCTTTTTGAATGGCTATTTTTATGACAATATAATGTGCAGATGAGCATCATTATTAAGCACTGAAATAGCATATTTTGCACTTGTGGTTCCTTCAGTAAACACCGTACTTGGAGGGTTCTGTAAAGTTGAACAGAATAATTTTACCATCAGTCGAAATATGGCTAAATCTTAGACTATGAGGCGAGGAAAGCAATACTAAGAACAATTCATCCAGGATAAAAACAAAAGAAAATTGACAGGCTTCTTCCCCCTACAGTGGGTCAGGACGTCTGTGTTTTAAAGTGCACTTACTTGCAACTGTGTTTAGCTATTTAAAACTTTGTTGTCAACAGATTCCCAACTTCAGTCGAGCTTGGCGAAGTGTAGTTCTGTCACCATTTGTCACAGGTAGGGTTGTTATTAGCTATCATGCTTGTATAGTAATTTAGTTATACATTTACTTTATCATGTTTTCTTTATTTCTTAGCTTCATCTCCACTGAGTCCTAAACAGTTAGAGGAATGTTGCGAGTGTTTTGTGATTCTGCTCAAGTAAGTAGATAGTACATCCCGCAGTTGTATTAGTTTGAGTGGTAATGCCCATTTGCAATTTCTCATCCAACAGTCTGCCCTGGAACATGCAAAGGAGCTCTGAGAACTGGGGAACCTGAGGCATGAGGAAGAACCTTTTGCCTCTTGTGGGAAGGACAGGATCAGGGCACGTACCCAAACAGAAATTCTGTGCTTGCCCACAGACTGTTGACAACTTGGTACCTTGGCTGTTTAAACTGTACTGGAAACTGCTCTCAGAATTGTGCCTTGGAATCAGCAGCACAGTCTGCTGAAAACCAATTTATCTGCCCAGTCGCTGCCCCCATGAGGGATATCTGTGCCTGTCCTGACATTTTTAAAGGACTCATGGTCAACCCTAAAAGTCTAGTTCGTATTTTTCTTGCCCAAAATATAGCACACTTCCTAAAACATTAACACAGAGTATAAGAGAAAGAATTCATTTTCCTACGAAAAATAAATCTGACATGACAAAAATGTAATAGCTGCACAACTGTAAATGTGGTTAACCTATGGTATTAATGTTCCAAAACATTCTATACATAAACCAGTTTTGCATTGCCTTTACAGTGTAAAAAAGCACAATAAATCATTGTCTTATTCACCACAATGCTCTGACTTGCTCAAGAGAAGAACCAGGGCTCAGAGAGCCTGACTTGAACCAAAAGTTAGTTAAGAAATACTGGAAAGGGATCCAACTGAAGAACACGCCTACACTACTGTGCATATACATATGTACCGAAACATTACTCTGGGCAGTTGGCCAACACTTCCCCTCAAAAGAGGGCCTTGGGTGTTTACAAAGAGAAACTGGAGTTCAGTAGGGGTTTTTTTTTAACGGTAGAATATTGTCATGCATTTGTATTCTGTGAAACTTCAACTCACATAGCTTGGCTGTTCCTGAAAATAGGGCGAGGTAAAAATGCATTGTTCTGTCTGGCTTAAAAACCTCAGTGCAGTTTTGTTGACAGTACTAAGCCATCCAGTTGTACATGTCATAGCTGAGAACTTCACTCCTAATCTTCTGAAGGTGTCCTGTTCTGGCTGAGTTGGATGTCATAGGAATAGCTAAACAATACGCACAGTTGGACCTTCCAGCTTTTGCTTTGGGATGCCTATTGCTGATTCCTCAGTCTGAGAAGCGAGAGCAGCAAATTCAGGTAAATAGTAAGTTTTGTGTTCTGTCTGTGCAACGGAAACGTCTTTAAGCATGTTATGTTCAACAGAGACTGTGGAAGATGGTCATTTATAATCCCCTCTTATTTAAATATGGCACTGCTGACAGCTGCTTGGCACTTCCCACCCAGAGAGGTTATTGCCCCATATTTGTCCTTCTGAAAGGGATCATGTGAACACTTCCTTTTTTTTTTTTTTTAAAAAAAGCAAAACCAGCTCGCTTCAAGTCATCCTCAGCAGCTTTGTCATATGACTTTGCCCTTTGAGGATCTTTTATGGGATCCCACCTATAAAACCCATTAAAAAAAAAAAAAAAAAAACCAACCAACCAAACACAAAACTCAAGCCATATACCTGCTAGAGCAGTGTGAAGTTGTAACATACATAATTGCTGAGAAGCTACCAGTGGGCTCGTTTCACAGCAGGTTGTAAGAAAAGTACTGAATCCTACTCTAGAAAAGTGTTGAGTTGAAAGTTCCCGACTTCTTAGAAAGATGCTTGATATTCATCCCAAGTGCTGATGTAAAACTTTAACCTTAAAGCCATATCCTCAGTATTCATGTATCTTGACAGTTTCCTTTCTCTCCTTATTTGTTTCCATTAATTTATGCTCTGCATTGTTCTCACAGATGAAGAATTATAGGCTGTTCCCTTATTTGTCATGAGCAAACTCGCACTAATAAATGCATCTTAAATTCTTAGCCTTCCAGTCATTAAAGTTAAGCTCAGAAAGATTTTCCCAAATTACAGCATTCGTGTAAGACATTTAGTCTGCTGGCAGTGAGTCAAAAAAAATCTGTAACAGCTACAGCAAAATACCTGTTGAGAGTTAGAAGCAATGAGCACTACTCTTTCAAACTGCACAGATCCTGGTTTGATAATTTCATGTTTGTACCTGAAACTTCAAAGTATTAATTGTTCTTGAATAAATCAAATGCTTGCTCTGAAGGCAGAGTTTCTATTTTAATCACTCACAGAATATTAATGTTTTGTAACTTATTTTTGCAAGGGTTTCTTATCAACATGTAACACAGAGAGTGTGCTGCAACAAGTAGATGAACACATGAACACTGGAGAAGTTGTGGCATTTGCTTCTCAGGTAAATAAATAAAATTTACTTCACTTGCCTTTGACTTAGAGGCTTTTTTGCTACATGAGAGTACATGGAACCTTTTTTCCTCTCTCTCCTGATCTTGCCAAGCATTACTTGACATAATCCACACTTCTAAAATATAGCAACACTTGCAGGGATTTTTGCATTTTTATTAGTGTTGTACAACTGAAAAACTTCTTGTATATATACACAGCGCCATGTTACAGGCTGCCCCTGTTTGTAGGACAGCATTGTTTGCAGCAGCACTACTTTCTTTTTCTAAATAAACATTTTAAGCAAGAAGGCCAAAGGGCTTATGAAGCTGCACTCTCTTGCTTTGCCTTGGGCTGCCTTCCTAGAAGCAAGTTTCTTAATTCATTCCCCTATCTGAATCTGAGGTTAGTTTTCATAAAATCTGCCATTTCACACCACTAAAAAAAAAAATATTTAAAAAAATCCTGCCCTATGGGAGTCCAATAAGAAAAGTCTGAGCTCCTTTCATTAAAAAGTAATTTTTTTAATGTAAAAATATTAATACTTTTCAATTACTAAAACTTAAATCTACAGATTAGATCTTTAGTTTTGGACAGTATCATCAACGAGAAGCTATATGGAAAATTATTGAAAACGAAGTATTTTCCACTGTTGAAGCAACAACTGATGAATACTCACCGAATGAAAGAACTGGTAAATTATTTTGCCAAAAAGAACTGGTAAGTTAATAAAACAGGTGACACATGACTGATAGCAATTACAGAAACTGAATCTCTCCTTAATTTTTTTTTTAATTTATTTGAAGTTGTGGAGATTTTTTAGTACTTCCTCTCTAAGAATTTTTTAAGTATTGCTAAGTTAAATAACAAAATAAAATTTAAAAAACTCACTGCACTACTTTACATACTTAGGATAGAGTTTTACAGTGTCATTCAAGCCAAAGTAAGAGCTTATTGAACCTGGGCTGGGAGGCAGATCAAATGCAGTTAAAACAGCAAAAGTAACCTGATTGAAAAAGCAAATAGTTTCGGATTTAATCACTTCACCCTACCTTCAGATGAATCCAGCTTAGTGGCATCATGGAGTCACAGCTTCAGCAGTAAGAACACTCTTAAAAAAAAAATAAATGAACTGCCTACACTCAAGAATTAGTGGTTTTGTTGCTAACTTTTTCCAAGAGTTAGAAATACTTCTTATGTTCCACTTAAATAAACCAAAGGGTCTTGCCGCTGAACCTGCTGCATGAGTTCTCAATCAGCAATCAGCGACTCACAGCACTTGGGCTCGTTGTGCACAGCTGCAAAGTGTCGTTTCAGACCCCAAGTACTCAGTATTGCAAGTCACTTTGTTACCGGTTAGCCTACAGTCAAAACGGGACAGGAACCAACAAATAACCGTTTAAATTCTAGTACGTATTTGTTTTATTAACAGCCACAGGTTAAATGCTTGGCTTGTTGTGGTTTGCATTCCTCTACTGGGAAATGATGGGACTTGCTTGACTTCCAAAATGTGGGGTCAGACCTTATTTTTACACTTCAGTGTATATCATCTAAATTCTTGGCTTTTTAGAGAACTTGTTGACAAAGTTAATAAACGTTTGCCTCCTACAGCATTGATGATGCAATAGCCCTAATTCAAGAATATCAAGAGAAAAGTGGAAATCCTACTCTGGTAGACATACCATCGTCTGATCTTCTAAAGGTAAAAGAAATCACTTTTGTACATCATACAGGATTTTCTCCTGTTTTTCTCAACCAAGACTTTCACTCAACTTTTAGCAAAAATACTGGTTAGCCCATTTATTTTACTAAAATATATTTAATATAATAAAATATCCCTTTATTAATTCAAATAATGAATTTTACTTAAACCAAATCTGTGCCATGCTAAGCTTTATGCTTTCAAGTACTTTGACATGTCTTTGATTATATTCTGTTTTCCTAAACCCTAATAATATAATAAACCCTCTCAATAAATAAACCCTAATAAACCCTCTTTCTTACCTTCCAGATGTATCTGGATGGACCAGAGGAGACTTGTGTACAGAACGGTCATGTATAAGGTCTTGATTTACCCTTTTCTCCCTCTACTGGCAGGATGGGGACCATGCATTGAGAGTTCATACTGCTCAGGTGAACATTAAACTAGAACCTCAAAGCTTTTTTACCAAAAGCTACCCTGAGCTCTCCACTTTTTTTTAACTGTTCTAGGCTGTTTCTTCTCCGTGCTCTATCCCCATTGAACAGTTTAGACTTACAGCAGAATTTCCTGTTTCTATTCAACAGTTATGTTCGTATTCAACATCTCGATTTTAGGAAGGATTAAAGTTTATCTCCTATATTTCTCCATGTTTAAGTCTGCTGTCAGGATCACTCTTAAGATTTCATTCACACAAACAAACAAACCTTGCATAATTGTGATTGATAAACTTTTTTTTTTAAAACTGTAAGTGGTGTACTTCATGTAAAATAAACTTTGTAGACACATTGTGATTTTAACTACAGTGAACATAAATAAAGAGACTTACGTATCAGTTTTGGCCTTACAGTATTCTATAAACCTTTTTTTATTATGAAATTGTCAGTAAACCTTCTGTGAATGTTTGCCAAGGTTTTCTGTTCAACTTTGTTCTTCGTATATGGCTGCAGATGGATAAAGCAATAGGCACGTGCTTCACTGCATGAAACAGCAGTCAGCCAAAGGTTCCCGAGACACCAGGCTGAACTATTTGGTCTTTTTCTAAGGTAAAGCAGGTTTATTTTGAATAGAAAGAAGTTATTCAGTCAGCTTATGACACAGAAGGGTTCTAGCTGATCCCTTAAGTTCTGTGGAAAACCATTAGTTTAACTCAGACCTTCATGACAAACGCTGCACAGCTTTTTGCACAGCTACTGCACTGAAATAGTCATAATACAAAGGCCCAGGGAGCAGGCCACCATTCTAAATGTGCTTCTGTAGAAGACAAAAGATAAAACTCTATTTTTATTGGAAGGTTAGCAGTCATGAGAAATGGGAGCTGTTAAAATACGTGCAGCTCCCTGCAGTCATGAGAATAAGAGAGCCAAAAGGTCCAGTCTTCTTCAACAACCAGGGGTTTAGTCTTCATAGTAGTACGACTGCCACATGGCATTACATTATTTAAAACCTCTGTACATGGAGCAAAGTGCGTATACAGGTAGCATCTGACATAAGTCACAAATAAGGAAAAGCCTCTCTTCGCTGTTTATAGATTTAATGAGACCATCGTTCATTAAAGCATAGTGGTATTTGAAATGTCTTTGATTATAAAAAGACTAGTTAAACTTCCTACAGTAAAATTACTACTGTAAGTTATGAGTTAATTGTAATATTTTCAGAATCTATCCATCCATTTTATTAACTTAATTGGGAATGTTAAATTGAGAAAAATCCAATATCAACTGGATTCTGAAAGCAAACATAACATGGCCTCAGAGCGCTCAATCTTTTTGTTCAAGCCCTTAACAAGCATCCTTTAGAAGTCAGTCCCCAAATGAGAGCATCAGGCATTTCAAAAGCAACTACAACTGTTGCATTTTTTCCAACAACAGTTCATAAAACTTAGTTTTTCTATGAAGTGGAGTTTATTACAACATTAAGGAACAGTATTTAAACAGTCATTTTAATGGAGTATTTTACAAATCAATTCATACAGAGAAAAGCAAACACAATGTTGTTTTAAAGTTATTACCAATAAGCTACATTGTTAAGCTGTTAGCGAGTTAAGTGTAGTACTGTAAACTAGCAATCAAGTATTGTAGTAGCTTGCAGTTCAGAATGAGATGGTAAAAATACCAGACAAGTAAAGACATTTTTAAGATTTTTTGTACTCAATTCTTTCTACTTTCACATCATCTCCAATTAGCTGATAGACGTATGTAACTACTGTAGAAGCCTGGATATCCATCAGCACAAATGAAGGAATGATGTTGCTGCAAAGAGAGGAAAAAATTCGTATTAATTGTGCCTATACAATCACCTTAGCAGTGTTTCACCACTAGTTAAGAGAAACCAATCTAAGAAAAAAGGATATGAATTTTGTAAGCACAGTACATCAGATATGATGCTTTAGGTATTTCGCTTTCATCTGTTTCAGTCAAGGAGATTTAGCAAGTGCTATCAACCCTTCCTCTCCCTGTAAACGTTAACCTTCATAATGAGTTCTGGAGTTCAGTTTTGTTACCAAGAAGAAACACCCCCCACCTTCACCCCAGATATTTCCCATGCTTCACTTACTTGTCTAAGGCATGATAAGCTCCTGTAGCTGATCCTGGATTGATATAGAACTTGTTTTCATGTTCGAATGCCTCAAATTTGTGTGTATGTCCTGAAATGAGGATGTCCACATCAAACTGCCTTTGTAGCAGTGCCAGGCTGGCCATATCACCCCAAGGAATAACCTGATGGCCATGAATCAGCCCGATTTTGAACTGTCCAACAGTTACAACTTTCTGTTCAGGATAATTCAGGTTCTAAAAACAAAGAACCAAACACATTAGATGTACAGATTTATATTTAAAAACAACTCCATGCAACACCAAGAAGAGAGGGGGAAAGCTCATGGAAATATTCAATGTAATTGGCCCTACTGCTGCAAAATGGGAGCTACAAAGCTGCTTTTATGAACACTGCAGAGAATGCGGTAGGATGCAAAGAACTTCAAAGGTCTGACAACAGCAGGTCCTGTTTGCTGGAGGTGTAGACATAGCTCAGTATGTAAAGTACTTTTATTTGTACTGATGACAGATAAGAACTTACTCCGCAATTCACATTATTGATTGTAACCCCAACTCTTTTGCCCAGCTTGCTTTTCACGTGCGCTTAGTACTACAAAACCTCAGTTTGCCCACTTTTGCTTGAATTTCAAATAACCCAAACATTGCCTTTATGTCAGAGAGGCACAAAAAATGTCATTATCAAGAGAGGACGCTACCTCATCAAAGTCCCCTCTGACAACGTGAACATCCCCAGCCAGAGTCTTGAGGTAGTCATAAGTGTCCTTGGTGCAGAGGTTTCCTGTGCAGAGGATGTGTTGGATCTTTCCTGGAACCAGCAGTTTTTTGAATTTGGCTGGGAGGCTGTTGCATCGATGCGGAATGTGGAGATCTCCTAATACTAACACCAACTTATCAGGTGTCACGACAGGGAAGAAAGATCATTACAGACAGTTATTAAGACAAGAATCACTAGGGAACAGAAAGCATTGCAACGTTCTCTTCTGTTTCGTAACTTTGCATTTTGATATAAACGCTACTAAAATAAGAATGAAACGGTGATGGAATATTGCTATACTGAGTGAAAACAAGGGCCCTTACTAGTGTAGAACGTTATCCAGAGAGGGGCTTTACAGACACAACGGTCTTTTTATTTTTTTGTTGTTGTTGTTGTTGTTGCTGAAAGTCATTGCAAGGTATAACAAAAGAAATGTATTTTACACAAATCTGGGAACCGCCATAGACTATCCCACTCTTTTCCTCCTTAAACATCCAAAAAAAATTGTACAGGACATCTCTTGTACATGTTCTCAAGCACAGACCTGGCTAACTGTGGCCGCTTCCCTCTAGAACTCTTTTTCCAAGTTTCTTTCTGCCTTAATTAACTTCTGTTTTCTTCCTTATTAAAAATAAAATAAATTTTAAAAAGCAGCAAATTTGCAACACATGTTAATAGCTGACCAGAACAGGAAGCTTGTTCAGGATCCATACTGTAGGAACCGCTGAACAACAGAGTAAGACTGACAGTTTAAAATAAAATCCCAGGGCACTACAGAGAAAATAAGGCAGGCTACTGCACTATTGCCGCTTCTGTATATTCACAGTTTCGGTACAATGGATGCAAATTTAATGGGGGCCTTCAAAATTAAGGATTTGGATGAAGACAGACCATAGTTTAATATTACAGGCTTTAAATCTGCAAATAAAGAAATAATTAATGCAAGCAACAAAGCAATATTAATAATAATAATAATTAATAAATTAATTACGCAAAAAGGGCATGAAAAGCTCTATGAAGCATGGGGTGTTATGCCACTACACTGGATCTAGAGACAGTCTATCCCTGTTAACTTGATAAATTGCTCCATATTAAAAAGAGACAGTTTATCTTCCAACCATAACGCTTTGTTAGTCAGTTCCTAAAATGACAGCCATCTGTGTGTTTGTATGAGACACAGCCCATATAAATATATGTATATATATAAAAACAGTAGTAACTATGCTAAGAAATTACCTTTTTTAATATTTGCTTTTTAAATTTTTAGGCCATGTCGCTATCTTCGTCCTAACAGTCATCAAAAAAGGCAGAGGGAACTTGGGTGGGTTTTTTGTTTGGTTTTGGGTTTTTTTTAGATGAAGAATGTCTCAGTGTCATCATCAGAGCCGTGCACCTTGGAGAACAGATGGCTGACGGTATCGGTAAAGCAATACGGGAGTTTTTTAATCAATGAGCTACCAACTGAAAAACTAACCCAGGAAAGGAAAAGATGACACATTTTGGATGGCCTTTCAAGAGTTCCCACTGAAAAACACCCTCACTAGCATCAGCCTAGAGATAATACACTTGAATACACACAAAAACTGGGTAACAAGTGATTTTGATTATTAAAGTGGCAATAGATAGATTCTCTTACTGATGCTTAAGGGACTTAGACATGCAACACCAGTTATGTATTTAACGTTTAATATAATTATACTGCCACTTAAAAGACATAACCCCACTGAAGTCAGCAGAGTTTGTGCATTCAACAAAGACCATTTCCTTTGCTGACAAACTGGCAGGCCCCGTATCTTCCCCCAAATCACGTCTGAGCTGCCATTAATTAAAGAAAAGCTCAACAAGCTATAATAAAACAAGCAAATGAAAAGCACTGAAGTGTGTTTAATAATCACAGGTATCTGCAACGTGAAATAGCAGCAAAGAATGTTACAACATCTGGCTTTAAGTAGGAATTTAGGTGCGATCTTGAGCGCAGTTTGAACCGCAGCCCCGAATTCGTTACGTACCATCTGACATTCGCAACACCTAGAAACATTAACCAGCCCTTACCACCGGTGTTAGCAACAGCCACGAGGAGAAAACTTACTCTGTGCCCAGCCTTATTGGAATGAAGAAGTTGATTGCAGACAGGGGGGAATGAAAAACAGGGTGAAACATGATCAATGTTAAACAAAAGAAAGCAACAGAAAAGAAAATATAGCCAAATGAACAGGCAAATAATAATTAATGAATTGTTGATGTTATGAAAGAAGCGTTAAAAAAAAAAAAAAATTAAATTAACTCTGGGCTCCTGGCGCAGCCGCCCTTGACAGCCCCTCGGCGCGGCCTCCTC
>VYZM01010060.1:50058-82896 GCA_013398915.1 Dromas ardeola | reverse complement strand
AGGCCCGGCGGGCCGCGGCCAGGGTAGAAGCGAGCCCCGGGCATCCCCCGTCGCCGTGGGGCGAGCCCCGGCCGGCGGGCAGAGGGCCCCCGGGGGTGCGGGACGGGCACCCCCGCCGCTCACCATCCTGCTCGGCGCCGCGCTCCCTCACACCCGCCGCCGCGGCTCCTCCCGGAAGGCAGGGCCGGCCCCGACTGCCCGCTACGGCGCGCGCGAAGGGCCAAGCTCGCCCGAAACGCGTTTCTCCGCAGCCAGCCCCCTGGCTACATCCGGGTCTCTCGGGGGAGGGCGTTTCCCGCCTTTCGCGCCGCCATCGTGTGAGGGGACGGGAAGCGCATCATGAAGTGTGTTATTGGGGGGGCTCATCTCAGAGGTACCCGTGGCCCCAGGGAGGCAGCAAGCCGGGGATGGAGGGGACTAAGTGGGAGAAACGGGCCCCCCAGAGTGGTGCCGCTTCAGGGTGGCTCACCTCAGCGGGGATGGTTGCCATGGGCATGTGTGAATGTCCCTGGCGCTGCCCTCAGTGGGCGTCCCCATGGGGGCTTTCAGACAGTCCAAAGTGGGGCACGAAGCACTGGGAGCTGTGGCCAGCCCGGCCACGGTCACAGCGGAGCTGAGGAGCTGCCTATTCCTTATCTCCAGGAGGACGGTGGCGTCCCTGTTGGGCAATACGCAGCCTCAGAAAGTTGTTCAGATCAGAGAGCAGAGGGCTAGGTTTGTGGTACGCCATTCTCCTTCCAGAGGCCCAACCAAACCGCCTGCACACAGTGTTTTGTTTAAAATGCTGCTGTGCCAGTGCCAGGATGGGCAGAGGCAAATTCTGAGACCCACAGCTGGTTTCTTCTGTCTCTTAGGGCCACATCTTTGCAGATGTCCAACCGCTTGTTGCTTGCTCAAATCTGTTGCCGTCTACAACATGTAATTTCTAACTTCACTGGTGTTTTGTACCCATTAGATTGAATTAATTTGTGGTGACATGAGGTCATACCAGGTGCTGCAAAGGGACAGACGATGTTTGACGTGCCCCTCATTGGAGGCAGCTTTCTAAAACATCAAGGTGTTTGCACTACTAAAATTGAAAGAGTAATGTTTTCCACCATGTCATCAGTTTTCTTTGAAATGTGTAGGAAATTTGTGATGTATCCTCTTTTAAGTTATTCTGGAGTAAATGCAGTGTAGCTTTTTTTTAACTTAGAATACATATTGCACTGTTTTCTTTTCCTGCTAGTGTTTGGAAGAGCAATACATGCCATAGCACGTATTAGTGATGAATTTTGGTTTGACCCTGTAGAAAAAGGTGTAAGTGAATTTAATTTATTGTAATTTAAAAATCTTTCCTGGAAGCATAGTATTTATGTTGTGGATGTTGTGTTGTTTTCCAAAAGGTACCCGTCAGTCCAAGTTGCATTCTGTCTCAGCTTCCTCCACTTTCAGTATGGACAAATGCCATATTTTCTGTAATTGTAATTATGCAGATTACATAATGGAAGATTCATTCCTACTCTGTCCCTACTATTCTTCGATTTTTGGTTATCCAAGCTGAAGCTTGTCCAGGACATCTGGATTAATACCAAGGGGTTTATTTCTGTTGTCACGGGTCAAAAGGTTTACGCTCTGTACCACATCAGAAACTGCCTTTAAACAACATGTTTTTGTACCGGTATGACTCAACAGGAAGAATGCACCCATTAATATGCCTCCAATTAATCAAACACCATTTCCAGCAGAGTTAGGGTTTTCTCTAGAGGTTTCTTAGTTAAAAGTGATCGACTCTCCTTAACTTGCTGGAAGGCTGGAAAATCAGAAGTGGAGATAATTTCATTTTATACCTGAAGAATTTTTGAGGTGGTAGGAGTGTCTTTGCTCATCTGTACGTATCATGTGGATGGGTGTACAGGAAGATCGTTTTAGAATAAACTCCAGTGCTTCAAATGCCTCAAATGCAAGCTGAGCTTTTAAGTGTTTAGGTAACTCACACTTCAGGGCTACTTAAATGTCTGTAGATTGGATTCCTGTGTCTGTATTACACCAGTGATACTGGTGTATTATTCTGACCAGTAAAAATGAAGGTGATAAGTTTGAACGTGTTTATATGCATGATGCATCTATATTTATTTTGAGATGTAAACCTTTAAAGGTTTTGTGGCTTAGGTATGGTACTGAAGGACAGAGATGGCTTTTTTGTTAAAGGTTCGATATGAAATAGTTTTGCGTTAAATTATTTCACTTACATTTTCAGCTTGCCTTAAGATCAGTGAATTCTTCAAGGTCAGCATATGCGTATGTCTTCTTCTCATCTATGTTTTTTCAACATTACTGCTGGACAGCTGTGTCTCAACCATGTCAGAAGGAAAAACAGTTATCCCTCCCGTGTAAATTGATAATTAAGGTACATTTTAATGGATTGTTATGCACAGCTTTGGGAGCAGCAAATTATCCCAATTTCCAAATGAAATTACAGGGGAAAGCTCATAGAGGCATGTAGAAGGCTCTAAACTCAAGTGCTTCTGAGCAATTCTGCAAAAGAGAGCTTTGGTATTTAATTATGTTTAGAAGGTGTACCTCCTGAGCTGTGCCCTGTGGTTTACGAAGTATGAAGCAGTTTAATCTTGGAGTGAAGGAATACCATATTTCTGCCTCTGGAGTGTTTCTCCTTCAAAAACGATACGAGGCAGGATAGCTTTGACCAGCTGTTTAGCAAACAGGCCCGTTGGCCACGTATTGGGTGAGGATGGCGAGGATCAGTATCTGCAACCTCAGTGTCTGCTTACAAAGCAGTTTGGGGAAGCCATAAAAGCATGAGCTTGAGATAAACTGTATGAAACTTGTGAAATAACATTGCAAAACTGCTTGGTGAGTAACCTCTGCACTGATTCTTTTTTTTTTTTTTTTTTTACAGTCAGTTCTTCCTGTGTTTAGATCTGTAAACGTCCTGGAAAGGAATGTAGAGAAATGCAGCATTTATACAAATATTAATGACCATCACATAACTTTTCAGCTCCTCTGTAAACATGGTAGGTTACACATAAAGTGACTTTACAGAAACGGAAGAAGTTTAAAACAGCAGGGCAACATAATATTTAGTGTAATTATTAATTGAATATTATTGATGGAACACTATGCCAAACGCTTGCAGCCTCTTCGCATCATAATTTATATTTATCGTGTGCATCATCTTACTAAAACGAGGTTATAACAAGCTTTATCAGATGAACCTTCTTCAGTTCTGTAGTTACGCATACTACGTATTGTCAGCCTGCTGCTTACAACATTTAGAATTAGGCTGGAGTAAATTCTGACAAAACACACATTATGGAAAGGGAGAAGAATCCTGTTTTGGCAGGAGTTTGAACTAGAGGATTTACTGGGTCTTTCCACTTTTAATACTTACAGTTCTTCAACACGGTGGCAGGTCTGACAGCCTCAGTCCAGCAGAACACTGCGTACATTCATCAGCATAAGTCTTTGCAAAACTCATAAAGAACTATTCGTCTGTCAACACGGCTTGCTGAGCTGTGCGGTGTAATAGCCAGTGGTTTATATTATTAAAAGCCTAACTTGTATTAATAATAATGATATAATATATTGAATTAAGTCTCAAGACAGTTAAGCTGTCTTAGCTCATGCTTATCCAGAAATAGAGAGACCTGCAGGGTTTGCCTTTTGTATTCCACAACCATTTATATTATATACCAGTTAAATATTGAAAAAATTGCATTTGTTGCACTTGTTGCTGTTCACTTACTTCTCGTGGATTCTTAACAAACTCAGATGCTGGGGGGGCATAATTAATAGGATGAAGGAAGTCTGAGATGGCATGTTAGTTCAGTTTTCTATTTGTGGATGAGTTATTTCTGCATAGCTAGAGTGAGTTGCTTGGTTACTTTCCCTATTGACATTTTCTAAAAGAACAATTGATGTTGAAAAAAACATTTAAAATTACAGACCAACACTGATTTTTGTTCCTATCTTTTACTTAGGTGTTGTAAAAACATACAATCTGACGTTTCAAGAATGTGATCCATTGCAGGCTGTTTTTGCAAAGCACATGTGTCCAAATATACTTAAAGTTCACTCCAGGTAATAAATACAAAAATCTTTTTTCTGGAGAAAAAAATAATCATACAGGAGGCAATACTGCTCTCATAGTCATTAACGTAATCAAATGTGATTAGGGCAGAGTCAAAAATGGCAAATTCCTAAATCCTGTATGCTAGTGTTTGATTTTTCACATTACAACTTAAGAAATGTGGATCATTCTGCCATTAATCCTTCTCAGTCTAACCTTGATAAGTGTGTAATGTATAATTTGAATTCACGCCTTTGAGCAACTTCCACCTATGACGAATAAACTAGTGCTTTAATTTTATAGGCAACAAATCCAGTGGTTAAAGTACAATATTTTAACGCAATAAGGCAAAGTTCTGCCTTGAAAAGCAGCCCCTGGAGGAATCCAAGATTTGGCTTGTCATTGCAAGCAAAGGCAAAGAACAGTTAGACTGTGCCTTTCCTGGCAGCGTTTCTATTAAAAGTTTCTTGTGCACAGGAGCTCTTGTCACAATAATCAACCATTAAACCATTACAGGTGTATAAAGGTATCTCCATATAGATATTCTGTGTTGCGTTTACAAAAAGATTACACAACTTCAAGCTTTTGAATAAAGTATAGAATGCAGAGGTTTGCTCAAAACTGTGGTAGATACATATAGAAAGGTAGCAGCAATATGTGTATATGTAAGACTTATCTAGCAGCATACACAGGCATTAAATATAAACAAATTTGCTTTCGTAATTACTAGTTGTATTTTTAGATTTCTTATGTACCTATTGCTATATAAATAAATTAAAAAGATACAGCGCGCTTGAATGGGTGCGCGTTTCAAAAGCAGTTTTTCCAACAGTATTGCCAAGTAACAATTTTGATTTCCAATGCGAGTAACAAATGCTAGCTAGTAATTTGTGGCAGGTGAAATTATTTTAATGTTGAATTAAATTTTATAGGCTGCTGGCTGATACAATGATTCACTTTCCAACCAGTCAGGAAGAAGTGACCTTATCAGTTACCCCACTGAAAGTTTGTTTCAAGAGTTACACTGAGGAAGACACTGGTAATGAAATTCAAAATATGGGACAATATTGGGACTTTAAAACAGGTGAACTAAAGCAATAGTAACTATTGCATCATAAACGGAGAATGTATTTTATGGCTGAGATTTTTAAGAGAGGGAACATATATAGAGAGATTTTGCGTCATACTGCCACCCCCTGGTTTTAATATATTTTAAGAAAGTATGTTTTTAATAACATTTTCTTGGTATCAGTGGCAGGTATCAGGCTGAGCAGCCAATTGAAATAAATTATGCCACTTGCTGTAGGCTTGAACAGAGGTAATTACTGTGCTGCAAGAGCTGAAGCATGGCAGCAGGCAGGAAAAAGGAGATAATTTTATGTTTTAAAAAAAGAACTATTTAAATCTGAATACCATAATTATAGAATTGATATCATTACGGAGTACATTTTAGTATAAGGGCAACACAGTGTGTTAGCTGGCCTAACGCTGTTCTGCTGCACGCTGCCATTTTCAGATCTCCATCTGAGATGGAGAACAATCTAGATTCTTGGGGTGTGACTTGAACTAATTTTAAAGATATAATTGTGTTTTTGAAGTATAGGTTCTTGTATATCATATAATAAAGGGATGCTTTTCATACTTGCTTATGACCAAAGCTGAGGATGATGACCTAGAAAAAGATGACTGCCGAGAGGGCAGGGGTGGGGACTGTGCTGAGAACAGGCTGAAGCAGTGGAGAGCAAGGATTAAGTGGTGGCAACTGGAGTGAAACAGGGAAAAAAATACTGAAAATAAAAAGGCGCTAAAAAGATTATATTTTGAATGACAAATTTTGTTATTTTAGAAATATACACTTACAAGGGTTATTGTAAGAAAGAAAGTGAAAAAAATTAGTAGGTAAAAATTTCATGAGATACCAAAAAAACAGCCAAGGAGAAAGAGGAGTTACAAGCATTGTTCTTGTTGTGTAGCGTGTGATGCAATACACAGCCTGCAGCAAATGTTCTGTATGTACTGAAACAAAGCGTGTCCTTTGAACGTATCACCTGGCGATGGCTTGGGTTTTTCCACATTCAGGTTTAATTTTCAAAGAAAGAAATTACACCTTCTGCCTAGACTTGTTGCCATTTGCATGTGTAGGCCCTACCTCCCAGAAGCTGGCAGGTGTGCTGTAAGTATGTATTTCTACAGTTTGAAGGAACTTTACAAGAGTATATTTGAACACACAGTGGGGCCTTGTTGAAGGCTGAGATTAAAAAAAAACCCTCTTGAGCAGAGAAACGTAAGACTGGGAAGGGTTTGTAATACTTTGTCAGCAGCCTGGCTTTGGAAGAAAACTGGAGAGGTGTCTATGCTGCTGTAGAATTCTTCTGAATGCTTCTGAGACTATAACGCACTGTGCAAGTACCCTCTTGTTTTCTTCTCACACATCTAATTACAACTACGGACTAATCTAATGGTAACAAGCAACAATTGAATACCTGAAACTGAAGAGCCAGTTTCCTGTTGCCACTTACGTATCAGGAAAAGATTATAATTTAAAACAAAGAACCTGAGTCCACCTTCATTGTCCTCTGATGATTGTCAGTAATTATGATTAATCTGTTAAAATCACGCGGCATTTTGGTCTTCCAAACAATAAGCAGCCGGTAATACTATTTGTGATGAATGCCTGTAGACAAAGCAGATTTGCAAGAACAACAGCAGGTATCAGGTTAGATCACACAGTGGAACATAAAATAGTTTCTGTTAAAAGCCATTTAAATCTGCATAATATACTGTAAATAAATTGAGGATTACTTAAATTAAGTAATAAATTATTATTTAAGTAATACAAGTAATAGAAAAATATAATAAATTATTACTTAAATCTAAAATAAATTTAGATAAGCTAAACATTTCTTACTGTTAGTCACTATGAAAATACAAATATTTGTTCAAACAATGCTGATGTGAAAACCTCAGGGTTATAATCACAGTTTTGTTAAATTCAGACTTCACTCTACTGAGTCCTTGACTTTCTTGTTACTTTAAACAGATTTTTCAAAGACAATGCTTACTGAAATACAACTAAATCCAGAGGAATTTGACTACTTTCAAGTTGGAGTCGATTCTGAAGTGACGTTTTGCCTTAAAGAATTGAGGGTAAAGCAAGAATTTGTCTTGAAAATAGAACATTTCCCCTTAATTTGCATGACTTGACCGGGATGATGCAGAATGGTCCAGTGGTCCCTGTGGCGTGGCCCTGGGAGGTGTCCCACCAGGCCTCCTGACCAGCAGCAGTATTTCGCCAGCTGGTTGAGGATTAGCTTTAAAAACCAGGATGTTCAGGACACTGCGGAGTCCCCCACAGTGGCCTTTGAAAGCAGTAGGATTGTACCCTCTTCTTGCCAGTAAACAACAGCCGGGATAAACTTACATTCTAATACTGATCTTCTGTTTTTAAAACAGCGCTTAACCACCCACCCCTTCTTTTCAGGGACTGCTCGCATTTTCAGAAGCTACCAGTGTTCCTGTCTCAATCCATTTTGACGTATCTGGAAAGTACGTTGTGGAACATACCTGACCAGAGCTACTGCACTTACACCTTTACAGTCGGGTTTTGTCTGCAGGTTACTCAATGAGTAGTTAGCTGGAACAGTAAAACAGATTTTCATTTTGGACCAAAAGCTGTATTTCTAATCTGCAATGCAGGGTTAAGTAGTTTGTTATTAAGCATAAAGCATTTAACATAGGTACCAGTGTTACTAAGCGAGCCATGCTGACTAACGAGCACCTATATAAGTTACCTGGACACTTCAGGCTCTCAGTCTAAGGCATGCAATGACTTTATGTAGAAGTCTAAAGAAACAATACATTTTCGGTGTAAAATGTAATTTTAACAGTTACATATTTAAAACTATAATTTGACTAAGTATAATGTTGGGTAGCATTTGCTCGTTGGTGCATTTAAGCTGCTATCAGGAAGCCATCTCTTAGTCTCCAGCAGCCAAACATGTTACATTTTCAGCATTTTTAAATCAGCGTGTATAGAGTTGCACGAGCTGCATTTCCTCCCACAATACGTGTAATTACGCGTGCTGGTTTACTCTCTGAATATTTGTGTTCAGACCAGTTGCTTTCAGCATTGAAGATACGGTGCTGGAAGCCAGCTTCATTTTGGCTACCTTGTGTGGCATCGAAAAGGAGACGGCGTCCCAGCAGCCTCCCTGCTTTTCACAGCGGCAGGAAAGGTAACGGTGGGCTTCAGGGGCGGGTGAGGGAGGCGGATTCCCTTCAGAGGATGAAAAATTGAAGTTTAAAGTTTTCCAGCCAAGTCAGATTTAAGATGGAAAGGAAATCTGCTCATTCGTGCAGGGTGTTGGTAAGCGCTGTACGGATCCTGGGGTCTTTGTTCGTGGGGAAGCAGTGACCTAGGCAGGTTCAGGAACACCTCAGTGTCACGCACAGCAATAAAACTTGGTGCAAGAGAGCACTCCGTGGTAGCTTCTGCTTTCCGTTAGCTCTGCGGGGTTCTGTTGCAGCGGGAGGGGAAGTGACGATACTTACTGAGAATCTATTCTAAAGCCACAGGGCTTTTAATTATCAGAAAATAAAGACGTTCTAACAAGAACATATAAAAGCCAGTTACTAACCTGACCTACTCTCTCCAATCCAGTTCGAAGACACCTGCGGGTAAATCTGAAAAAACCTCCATGGAGGAGGACAGCAATGCAGCAGCAGTTGCTTCCAAAAAGCCGCAGTGGAATGGAAATGCACCCAACACCGAGCCAGCGAAACCTGCGAGTCCTTTGGCAAAACAAGAGGTTAAAAATATTCCCAGAGTCAGAGAGAGAGAGGTGCCCGGCACAGAAGGAGCAGCCCTGACCGAGGCAGAGGACTACGCAATGCTGGAAGGAGAGGCAGCAGAGTCCCATTCGCAGAAGGTAAGGAGACTCCCAGTCGTACTTACAGTGGAGAACCTCGGCTGGTGTTTAGCCAAATGCTACCTGTTGTCTGGGGGTTGCTACGTGTTGATAATTCGGTTCTGCACGTGGCGTTTCAATGGAAGCAGCTTTCGCAGCAGCACAGCTGCCAAAGCCCACCACTACCGTGTCTACCGGGAATGCTGGAAATACTCCCAGGTGGCAGGTGCGTTTTACGAGGAAACACTGTAGACTGGTAAAGATTTTAAAATGGCAAAAGCTTCTCTGTCACGTGCAGTTTCTTACTTCTATAAATATTGCATTTTCCAGTTTCACTCCTTATTTTTTGGAGCAGTTTCTTGTACGGAGAAGGATGCCATCAGTCACACCTTTCATAGCTTAGCAACAGCTAGTGACACCGAAGAGGACTTTGGCAGCTCCCAAGTTCTCTAGTGACACACCACCTCTGAACCCAAGCGAAGACTATCGGGTGTTGCCCTGAAAGATAAAAGTGTATTTGACATGGTAATTGCGGAGCCGTTTCTAGTTCTAGAAGAAGGTTTAATTGCAGTTCTTCAGCAAGTCAAAACTCGATGGAAAATGTTTGTGTTCTGAGCTTGTGCGGTGAACAGCATTTCACAAACACCTATTCAGAGAGTCGGGGAAGGGGAATGTTTATTTGTTGTTCATGTTTAACCACCAGCGCTGGTCAGTCTAGCACTGCTAGATGCTGTCATGGTGCAATATAAATTTAGGTCACAATTGACTAGATTGGAGCTTCGCTTTGGACGTTCAGCTCTCCAGTACCTTCTCACCAGAGAATTCAAACTGTGTTATCACTTCAGGCAAATTAAGCTGCCGTTGTTAAGTTCAAAGTGCTGGAAAAATAAACCCATCCAAACACATTGTTGCTATAGAATAGCTGGTGTTTTTACAGAAACTTCGTAGAACTAGCATTTAACTGAATAACCAAAGTTGTCATAAAAATGCATTTAAAAAAAATAATAAAAGTGACTTTCGAAAGCATGAGTTTGAGGCGTTTGTGTTCCAGACGCACGTTATTCTTTTCCCTCTCCTGCCTCTTCCTTCAGACGCGCGTCTGAGAACGCTGTGCCAAGGTCTGACCAGAGCCCCACACCCCAAGGACCCGTAGCTGCGCATCCCTGCGCCGCCAGTGACATCGCTGCATTAACAAACAGAGCTTTGGCAGTCAACTTTACTTTAAAAAACACATTTTAGTATAAATACTATATTTATTAAATATCTTTACAATTCATTTAAATGTATTTACAGAACTATTCCTGCATAAGTTATACCTCAGACATGAAATTCACATAATCGCCTCTTAGGTAAGCATAGATGATAGTCTCATTTTAACAACAACAAAAAAGCATCCTCATTAGATACAGACTCAGATTCGCTTCATTATTTCAGCTATCTTTGTAAGAAACTACTTCATACAGTCAGTTTCTACACACACAGAGTCTGCTTTTTCCCCTGGAGAAAGGATGTCCGTTACCAAGAGATGGAGATTCCATCACAAAATCCTTCACATCTTTGCCAGACTTTCGCCTCTCCCTTCTCCTTCACTCAGTCAACTGTCTGGTCCCAAAATCTGGGGTTTTTTGTTGTTTTGGTTTTATTTTTTTTTTTTTTTGGCCATACCTTCTTCATAAACACAACGAAGGTACATTTTGAGGGAAACTGTATGTTGCAGATCTCCCAAAGATAGCCATAAAAGTAGCAAGGAACCACAGAATTTTTCCGATTCACCACATCTCAGCCCTGTTTTACCCAAATCCCCAGTAACTCCGCTGCAGAAATCCCAACTCCTGCCAGTCCTGGGACGTTACGCGGTTACTGGTGTGCAAAACTCTTCCTTTTCCTTCAGATCCCAGCTCCCGAACCACCAGCTCCTGACAGCAAACACCCCCCCCACCCCCGGCAGCAGCTGACGGTCAGCCTGTGCTCCGCTCACCCGCGCTTCCGTGTCAGGGAACACCCTTCTTGGACGTTCCTCTCGTGAATAGTCACAATAATCTAATTCCTAGGAAGTGTTACTGCTTCATGCATCGCTTAAAATTATTTTGATAATATGGGCCCTGTCATTTCCTTTTCCAAAAAATCTGTTGTGCGCAGACAGCTTAAGTTCATAGGAAGAAATTAGGTTTGATATGTTTAGAGTGCACATCTTAAAAAAAAAAAAAAAAAACAACCCAAAACAATCAAGCATGTGATAAAAATATCAATTCTTTATAATACAGTATTGCTTTATAAACAGATGGAAAAGCTATAAGCTTTACTGGTCTTTGGTGTGTCCAGTGAGGGATAAACTCATGATTTGTAAATCAAAATCCAAATTTGTTCTTTATCAAAAAAAGAAAAAAAATAATAATCAGGGTGTGATATGAGGCAAATGGCTTTGTAGCGACTGCTCGGCCAAGAGCGGCGTCAGCGCGGCCTCAGGCCGGGCAGCAGAGTCCGGCCTCTCCCCGCGGGGACTCCGGAGCCCGGCGCGGCAGAGGCAGCACCTTCCCCAGACTCACCCCTCTGACCTCCCCCCCCGGCGCCCAGCGAGGAGTTCGAGAAATTGGGGGGGTGGGGAATAACGAGGGCTGGGGACGAGGGTGCCGAGAGCGAGGGCTCAGAGTGCAACACAGTCCAGCTCTGCAGGGGCAGCCTTTAAGGTAAGTTCAAGGAAAAGAATAATTGATCAAATCTGCTCTAATGGAGAAGCGTGAGAGTAAATACTGGAGAATAAAGTGTCAAGACACCCAGATTTGAGAGAGACACCCCCCCCCAAATGCTAGAAACAAAGCCCTGTACTGCAGCGTGAATACATTCCTCCTAACGAGACAGCGAGATACAGCTTGTTCAATTAAAAAAAAAAAAAAAACACAACCAAAAAAAAACAACAAGGACTGACAATTTGTGCAAAGTTATCCACCACTCACTGTTCCATGGATGGCAAAACTAATTAAGTCTTCTTCATTAATATAATCCTCCCCATACCCTCACCAAAATAGTATTTTTGGTCAAGTTAGGGCAGTTAAGGCATTTTGACAAGTAATTACAAGGTGATTTAAAATAGATAGCTAACATTATGCCAATTTAGGAATAGCAGATAAATTACCGAAGAGCTTCCAAATTAATCACTTATTCTTATTATAAATGAAATGCCTGTTACAAGCATGATGCATTGAAATATAGTAAAATGACATGTACATGGTACATGTTAAATGATCTTAAATAAAAGCTTGACATAGTTACGCAAATATACAGTACAAGTCCACAAAAATTCTTTAAACAAGTTGAGGTAACCTCAAACTTAAACAGTTTTAATACAATAAACCAGGTAGTAAAAATCTCCTTCTGAGAGCAGGTAAGATTACTTACTGACCAAGTTTAACTGCACTCACCTAAACAGCAACATTACCCGACTTTTTATATATAAAAACATGGCTTTAATTTATTTCTACGTACTTTTCTACCAGCAAAAAAGTTAATGAAAAACTGACCAAAAATATATATATCTTTACAGCTATCAGCTTTTTGTATGAACCTCAGGAAAGGAAAAGGAAAGCTCGCTGGAACGGGGGGAACAGACGTGAGCTACTGTAATTCAAAAGGAAATGTAATATTGCAAAGTGGCTGTTAGATACCTGTAAACATCGTTAAGGTTCGTTCCGAAACCCCTAAACTTTAGTTACTGAAATGTAAGTTTTGCTGATTATTCATGAATAGTTTCGATTTCCGTACTTGCTGCTGCTGCCACAGCGTAAGCAAAGAGGTGCTTGTTTGAGAGTCAGAAAGATAAGGATCAACTGGACTTAAACTGGTGCAGCACATTCTGTTCTACACAAGCGAGAGTGGCAATTATTAACACAAATTATGTTTCGTTAACAACAGAGATATCTACTGAAAGTGAAGACGTTTGGAGTTGAGGATGATCTGTTCTTTGTGCAACCTCCCGCTGCGGCATTTCTGCCCTATCACCCCGCGCAGGCGAGATGAGTTAAAATGCTGAAAGGACCTCAACTTTGGCCAGCTCGGCCTTTTGAGACCGAGGTAAAATTTTTGTTTTTGTTTTTGTTTTTTTTTTTTAAAAAAAAAATTATCCACAGCCAAAACATCCAGATACCAGGCCCATTACGGACGAATGATCTGCAGAACTTTTCAAGATCACAGTTAAGCACCTGAAATCACAAAACACATTTGCATCCATATAACTTGAACTAAGTATGATTTTCTTTTTTGAAATTCGGTACTAGAAAAGGCTCCTAGGCTGACACCATGGATGGCAAGAGCAGAATGTTTACAGCAGTTATAAATCTCCTGAAAACTGGAGCTTAGAAACACGAAACCTCAGCTACCACTGTTAACAAGACTATGCTTATGAAACTGTGTTCTGTAACATACCCTTTAATAAATGGTGAATGTTTCTAGTAAATAGAGTAATATGCCCTCTTGTAGAGGTTTTATCTATTGAATCTAGTTTGAAAGGTGATAAACCAATTCTACTCCTTGGAAAGTAAGTCACATTTCAAACGCAGTTAACGACGCGGGATCGATCCTCCCCTTTTTAAGGACAACGACAAAGCTCCGAAAGACATGCTTCAAGCCTTGGGCTTCTCCATTTCTTGCTGGCAGACAAAGACCAGTGTAGCAGAGAGTGGTTCTTAACAAGGACTTCACTTGCGTCTCGACAGGCGACGAGCTCGAGAACTGGCTGCTGAGATCAGCCGGGAAGGAAGGAAGGAAGCAATCCTGCCAGCAGGAGACGGCACGCGTGACGCGAGGAGCTCGGGGACAAGGAAAACGTCAGAAGGTGACGCTCCGGGCAGATCAGTCTGTGTACTCGGCTACAATAGACAGAAGGACGGTGATGTCATCTGGTTTTCCCCCTGTGATAGAAGAAAAATAAAACTGTTTCATTAAACCTCAGTGGGTCATCTTCCTATAATCCGTGACACTCCCCCATGGAAAGCTCTTTAAAAAAAATAAATATTCAGACACTGTTTTGTGTAGACAGAAGAGCTCCGCTTCCTCCGCCTCCTTTCCAAAATGCAGCTGAGGGGAGCAATGACATCTAACAGCAAAAAAGCGCTCTCCTTTGAAGCCGTGGCAAGAACACAAACTATTAAAAGGAGTACAGAACTTTGAACATTGTTGTTAGCCAGTAGAGCAGAAAGCCTGTTTTCTAGCAGATAATATACTGTTTGGGTTGTTGGGTTTTTTAAATAAATGTACAAAAACCCTAACATTGCTTTGTTACAAGCAAGCTGCAATAAAAAAGTATCTTCTCAGGAATTTACTGTAAATCAAGCTCCTCTATACCATCTTCTCCAGCACTATAGTCCTGCGTATCCAGAAGCTACTTCAGATTTTTAGTAGTCACTTTTCAAACCTCAACAGCGAGAGCAAAACACTCAAATCCTAGAGAAGCAGCTCAGAGAGGAGGTATTTTGTGATGTAAGGAGTCGAACCGCTCCTGTGGACTCAGACCTGCAGTTTCGTGACTGAACCACTGAGCTCTGTAGCAACACGGAGCCCGAGCTTTCTGTTCGCTCTGCCTTTAGGAAGACACTTAAGGGTCTTGCAGGAAATCCTGCCCTCCTGATACAGAGATTATGAATATCTTTACTAGCGGGATTGTATTTATTAAAAGAAAAAAAAAAAAAAGAAAAAAAGAAGAAAAAAGACAGGTGTCTGATAGGACCCTGAACTCTGTCAGGCGTCAGGATGTTTCTAGAGTGTAGGAAATAGAACCAGAGAGATCAGGATGGGGATGGTACAAGGGTCAGAAATGCAAACCAAAAAAAAAAAAAAAACACAACACCAAAGAGCACACAGAATCTTGACTAAAAAACCATCAATAGCACTAGACCTTAAAAACAAAAAACAAAACCCAAAAAACACCATCCCACACACCACCACCCACAGACCCAAACTGAGGAACAAGCCAAGTACAGTCTCCCCAGGAGCCTGGAG
The DNA here is from genome assembly GCA_013398915.1 of Dromas ardeola. Classification (NCBI taxonomy): domain Eukaryota; kingdom Metazoa; phylum Chordata; class Aves; order Charadriiformes; family Dromadidae; genus Dromas; species Dromas ardeola. Next base: position 67,929 of record VYZM01010060.1, on the reverse strand, counting down.
AACTTGTGTCAGGCAGGATTCCTGGGGCAGGAGTGTACATATAAGATTAAAAAAAAATAAAATAAAATCGAATCAGCGTGCTGCATTCTCTGCGTTCCAGCTGCTTCCCCACAGGAGGCTTCTTCTGATCAGCCGGGGGCCTGGGATGACCTGCCGCAGGAGCTGGGGTCCTTGCCAAAGCCGGCGCGCTAGATTGGTGCTCTCCTGCCAACCGCATCTCCTAACGCTCTGTTTTCCCATCAGATTTTGGAAGATCAGAACAGAACTGCGCTTCGCTTAAGGGTTCTCAAAGATGGCAGCAGTGGGAGGAGGAGGAAAAAAAAAAACCCCAACCTCTTACCTCTCACATTCAATCCATTGTCACACGCAAACTGTGCAAACGGCGACATGTAAGTGGGATCATATGCCAGCTCGTGAGCTTGCTCAGCAATGCTTCTTGCAGTCTGCTGTATACTCTCATAGTTGGAGTTCTAAATTAACGAGGAAAAAAGTTTATTCTTACAAAAAAAGTCTACCGGTAGTTGTTTTGCTGAATGTCAGCTTTACAGACGCCTGAGTGCCCGACCTCTCTCGCTCTCACAGATGAGGGCACCAGCTACCACCTTCTCTTCCAAATGGAACCCTCACCATCTTTTAGGCTTTATAAATTTGGGGTACAGCTGCAAAGCTTCACAACTGAAGGCCAGAGCTTTGTTCCCTACCAGCAGCTACAAGACTTGGTTTTGGAGGATTTATAGAATTTAGAAACTTAGACTAACACTCAGGCTAAACAGTCTCACCTGCAGGACGCAGGCGGGTTGACAGCTATACTGGCAGCTCGCACTGAAAGAACCCTCCCTCCCTCGCAAGGCAGGCTCTGCTGAAGTAATTACGTTTTATTTCAAATGGGAAGTCTTACTTCTCTGACCCTCTTACCCAAACCGACGAGAGCACACTTGGGGAGAAGGGACACTTTAAAAGTTAAGATGGGAAAAAATTTATTGAGCATGAAAGCTTTCTACAGACTGCATTTTACTGCCATTTTTTTTCCTATTTCAGTAACTCCGCTGCTTTACTCCAAGACTTTTCTTACTCAAGCCAACCACCACTCTTTTTGTTTGTAACTATTTTAAAACGCCTTGTCATTTCAAGAGCATTCCCCGCAGTTCGGGGAATTAGCAGGCATTTGCATGATTAACTTTTGGCTGAACCTCACGGGGAACTTCAGTGCCTTTCCCAAACACGCCAAAAGGTGGAGCTCAGCTTTCTTCCACAAGGGAATTCCACCTCCAGCGTCCTCCCCGGCTTAACCTTTCGGCTGCGCAGCAGAAGGGAGGTGGGAGCAGAGCTGAGAGGTTTGATCTGGCCATAGCCGAAGTCACAGCCACCCAGGTTAGTGACACCAGGCCCTTTCGCAACCGCGACCACACGCCACGACATCTTCGGTGCTGTCGTTACCTTCGCTAACCAGGCTAAAGGCTCTGTGACAGCTTGTGCTGCGGAACGGTCATGTCTTCCACTCCGCAGCACAGCTCTACACTTCTCCATTTCAGACCTGAATATTGCACCGAGGAGAGGAGAGAGTGACCGCGGGGACTGCAGAGGGGGACACACAGGAGTCTGCCTGATGCACAGAGGCCTCTCAGACAGTTTGTCCGTAAGGACCCGCTCTCTGCCTGACGCCACCTCTCAGTTATGTAGCTGCAGGATAACAGCAGGCAAAATTTTTTAAAACCACACTATAATTCCACGTTAACCTTATTTGCATTTCATAGCATCAAAATAGTTCCTCAGGGAGGTTATACATATTGATACCTCCTAAGTATGCTTTCCTTTCTGTAAGTAAATAGCCTTAAGCTAAAAGTTCTCATCCAAATTAACATATTTTAATGTATTTTTACTATTTAAAAAGAACATTTGTGGTCACTAACTTGCAAAAGTTGCCAGGAATTTTGTTTTAGAGAACGTTAAAGATGCACACGCAACCCACAATTCACACAGCCCATACTTCTTTAGAACTACTACGTTATAAGTCTCGAGAAAAGCTTCAAATAATTTTTAAGCATACAGCTCACCCCCTCAAATAACCTGTTAAGAGAATGCTGTATTTTCATGTATATAACCTACAACCTGCAAGCACAGATAAAACGCAAGGTGTGAGCAGCTGGCCGAGGGCAGCTCTTCCTCCTCTGCCTCCTGTCACCAGTCAGTGACGTGGCATCAGCCGCTAGTCGGAAGTTTACGCCCAACCTGCCGCTTCTGGGCTCAGCCTGGTGCAGAGCCAAGAGACAGCCCTTTGGGGTCAACGTCCCTTTCTGCTGCTCACATGTGGGATTATCTGAAAAGTCTCTAAACAATAGCACTTTGTGGTGTGTCTTTTACATATAATACAAAAGTTATGCGCCTAAAATGTAATGGTAGTAATTAATGAGGGATAGGTAACCAGTACAAAGAGATGTGAGCGATTCAGAATACACACACCCACCTTCAGCTTTTTTAACTCCTGCAGAATCATGTAGTCAGGCATGTTGTCAAACAGCCCGTCCGTTGCAGTCAAAATAATGTCCCCAAGTTGGACATCGAAAGAAGTCCTATCGGCAGCATCAGGGCTGTGAAGAGGACAGACAGGTTAAAGAAAAGGACTCCAGCTTTCCCTAAGGCACCAAGCAATGGCAAACGAGCTCATGAACAGCTTTTGTAATTCACTACTGTTACGTGTTTTGCTGCAAAAGGAAGAAAATAATCGCTAACTGTGGAGCTTTTGCACCAGGATGGCTTGTCAAGAAAGCTACAACAGAAGAACTGTGATTGCAAACAGGTAGTGTTCCAGCTATTACACAAAGGATTTGCATTGAAAATTCCCAGATGAACAATCCTGCAAACTAATCCGCTTCACAAGTGTATCTCCATGGAAACCATTAAGTAGAATGGCAGCTCAGGGCTTCCTCCTCACTCATCTTAAATATGTAAGAGCGCTATACTTGAAAGGACAATTCATAACAAGAATGGCCAAAACACTTAAGGATTTTGAATCACTTTCTAATGCAATGGATTATGAAATGTCTGGAAATCGCTACCAGGAGACCATACCCAGTTGGTCTACTTATGTCTAATATACTACACAATAACAAGAGGAGAAAATATCTACTTTGGCCATGAATATTGCTGCAAAATCTGATTCTCAGAAGCAGCATAATGACAAACCCTTCATTTTTAAAGATTTTTTGGGGGCCTTTAAGAGAAACTGTGGCATCCCATGCCATTTGGCTATGCCAAAAAGCAGAATAGCTGCTTCGCTCAACTGATTTCGTAGCTCCAGGAAGGTGAATAGAGTCAAGATTGCCTGCCTATTCCCATATATAGCCAAATTTAACATTTAACTGGGACAGCAAATAAAAAAGAAGTACTGGAGAAGCATTTAGACAACACGCATGAGTACTAATTAACGTCAAGAACAGTGCAGAAACTAGCCAGAAAGCTATAATCATGATTCAGAACTGAAGTGTGGGAGCTCATTTATCTTGTGCTTTCCTTATTACGTGATGACTCAGATTACTTTGCCTTCCTGACTTCCACTGGACATTATCAATTATCCTTGTGCTTTTTGGTTTTTCTCTTCCCATGGATGACACAGAACCTCAGAAAAACCAAGATTTTTACAGTTCTGGAATTATGAACGACCATTTAATTTTAGGCTAATAAAGAGGTTAGATTATTTAAGGTTCTAATTTCAAAGCTCTACCCTAGCTTCCTCTCTGCAGTCTTCTGATGAAGTAATAAAACCACGTGCAAGAATGGTCAGGAGTTTCAACAATGTAGCCAACATTTTCAAAAAGAATTGTTGTGGCATTAGAAGTTATAACCTCTACAAGGCTTTAAATACCAAGGCTGCTGCAGGATCAAAAACTTAAGATGCCTATTGCATTCCTTGTATGCTACGGTCACTCTTTGAAGATCCCTTTATCATCCTCTTGTATTCAGAAGGGGCATATCACTATAATGAGTGCATAAGCATTGACTTGAGAGCTGTATTTTAATACGTATTTGAAAGCTGGTTGTTTGTTTGTTTGTTTTAAATATCTTTTTTTACTGGTGAAACTTCACAAAGTCAGAGGATGGATCAGTCTGACATTCTAAGGGGAAAACACAAGTACAAGTCTGCCTTTGAAAGGACTCATTTCTGTGAACAGATTGTCCTTTCCTAATACTCTCATTTCCCAGCTTGATGTTCCGCCAAACAGTTTTTTTGCTCGTTTTGGTCAAATACAATATGCTGCGGGAAACACAGCTATTTGGAAACACAAGTTACAGTCACATGTCCCTCTGCTCTATTCTTCAAGTACTTGCTACCTCACTGCCAAAATATCTAAATTAGCGTACTCCAAACCAGTCTCAAGAGAGTACAGACAGGGACTGGGAACGAAAGCCACTGATAAGAAAAGCCACTCATGCAGGATGACCGGTGTGTACACCAGCTGCAGACTTATTGCAGCAGCTTTATTAACGTCTTTCCATGCGTGCACATGCCTAGTGCACACCGTAGACACTGGGAATATGCCGTCATGAATGAATAATCATTAGCCAAATATATTAAGACTGTGCAAGAGCGGACAAAATTTGTTAAGTACAAGGTCAGAAATGTTCACGTTAGCGAAAGAGAGGGGGGCGGGTGTAAAACCCTTTGACTTGGTACACGCTTAAATCCCGGGCGCTACACTGCCCCATAGCAGCAAAACTGAAACCTTTTGGGAGTTGATCTCATACACAGATTAAAAATGTAAGATCCTCTCCCATCTTACCTGTCACTTAAGACAACTCCTTCTGCTTCTGGTGGAGCTATTGACAGTTGGAACGGAGTGTTGAAGTAATGCTGTTGCTCATCAGATCGATGTACTACTTCTCCTCCTCTGACCACCAAAAATCCAGAATCTCCCAAGTTGGCTGTATGTAAACGATGACTTGTTCTGTCCAGAACTACTATACACGCTGTACTGCTTCCTGGAAGCAAACAGAATATGGTAACTGGAGTTAGCCTTACAGAAATTGTTTATTCTTTCACTGGCTTAATCCATTAGTCAACTGTTCCAATTATTCCAATATTTATCAAAGCTTACAAATCAGGACAAATGGAAATACTCAATAATGCCAAAATTAATACATACTAAAAATACCAAAATGCTAGAAAGCTTTGCCAGACAAACTATGATTTTTATATAGAACTTATTTTTCCTGCTTTGATTTTGGTAAACACTTTATGCTGACAAATACCTGTTTTGTTCCACTTTATTTACAGTTTTCCATCCCAACATATGTCAGCACATTCTGCTATAGGACCGGATTTACAGAAGTCACATAAAATACTGAAATTCCAAAATCATTGAGATAATAGAATTCTAGTAGCATCCATACAATGCTAGGTGCTCTCCACACAGTTTCACTCATCAGCTGTAAATAAATCATGCCAAGTAAAGAACTGCTTGCAATTAAGTATTAGGTATTATTGCACTACTCTTGTCAGAACACTAAAATGCTTTTCTTCATCGTACGGCTCTGTAGAGCTATCTTCATGTTTAAAAAAATAATAAAGCTGTTACATCTTTGGGATACAAACTTCACAAGTTTAAAGAAAATATGTTTCAGAGACAAATACTATTCCAGCTTAAAGTCAAGACAGAACGGAAGCGTATGTACTTGTCAGCCATGCTCAGAACTATCCCAGCCATGCTTGAGGGCACTGAGGAATTCTTGATTCATTCACTGGTAAGTAGCCACCAACTGTGCTTGGTTGCAAGCCACAAAAATAACTGTATTGCAAAGATACCCATCCACAGACTGAGTCCTTCACAGCAATCAGCAATCACTTAATTTCTGCAAGTAGGACAGCACATCCACCAGAAGAACTTTCATTCCCCAAGAGGGTGAAATACAGCTAAAGCATTTCTTCTTAAGTGCTGCCTCTAACATAAATCCCTGTATGACCGGCCTGGTGAATAGTCTTCATCCTCTATCCTACCGTTCTTCCAGCAGAAGTTTCCAAGCGCAGCTACGTGTTGGACAGACCACAAGCTTGCAATGAGCTAAACTTACAATCAGGCTTGCTGGTGCGGGAGTCCAGCTGGCTCTAGGCATCAAGTATTCCAGATGTTTCCCTTTCTAATACGGGGAGTTCCCTGCAATACACTTACACTTAATTTGTTCTCTAGTGAACACATAGGACCTTCTCCACCCTTAGTGAATGGTAAGTCAAAGCAGTATCTTAGGAAAAATTCAGATTTTGTATGTGACAGCGTCCAAGACTGTTCTGCAATACAAGAATAGCGTTTAAATAAATGGCACGGTTTCCTCCCACTTCAGTTTTATTTTAAAAATATTTGCTAGATTCAATTCTGATGAACTAAGTATCAAGACTTAGAGCACAACAACAAGGAAAAGTTATTGCCTAATGAGTCCTCCTTAATGAAGTCCTCTCCCTTCACTTTATTTTAAATAAACTCCAAATGCTCATTGCTGTGGTAATTCCAGGGTTTTATTTCTACTTCTAAAAATACTGTTCTCTGTTAAAGGAGAAACACTAAGGATCATTAGTTTCAAATTCTAACTCTATTAGCCGAGTGTAACTAGGAGGCCATGTGTGGAATGCAGATCTTGTGACTCAGCATATGCTGCTTTTCAGAATTCGAAAGGTCAAGCCAAGCAGGGCTGCCTCCGTCTACAAAGCCGCTGTGAGAGCTCTCACCAGTGGCCCACTTTGTAGATCACTTACAGCTACATCTGCTTTGCACAAATAAGCGCTATTAAACACACGAAATCCTAATGTAATTACCGACCACTGCTATTTTAGCGATACTTAAGGTCACTTCTGAGGTTCGGACCTATTCTTTAGGCATATAATGCGAGAACATCTGTTCCGAAGCTCAGAAGACAAGTTAAATATAGCTTACACAGCACTCTTCTGGCATAGAAGTTTAAGGTCAGGTGAGAAGCATGCGTATCAGGCAGGGTAACACTTTCTTGGTGCAGACAAGGTCACATGCCCTTTAGAAGAGTATTCTGTTTTCAAGGTTGTCAGCTGAGGCCAAATGTTACCTCTCTATCTGCTCACTATTCCAAAGGCAGCTGGATGCCCTGACTGAAATCAAGTTTGACAAAGAATACGCTAAGCACCTACTTTAGTTTGCTTTCAAAAAAATCTGTAATGATTCCCTTCCCCTCAAGAATTATAAAAATAATATACAGCACCAGTGATTGTATGATATAAGCTACTTAAGTCAACCAATGAGGTTTAAAGTTCATTGGACATAAAAGGCAACAGGAGCAGCAAGTCAAGGAATGAGCAGAACTGCATCCAATTATCGTCAGAAAATATTTTTACTTGCATAGCTTAAGCAAAAAGCCACAACCAACCATTAAGAGTTTTCAACGGAAAGCAGTTATTTATACATACGTAACACAGAGAATGAGTGCACATGCCACAGCGTATTCTACTGCTGAACTTGTTTTGCAAACTCTCTGCAAGAACTGGTGAATTACCACCCTTCACACAGGGCAGTCTGCCTTTTTTTAAAATCATATATATACACACACACAAACATTCCCTGCATTACTGAATGGAGATAGTTTTTAAACAAACCTCGACAAATATACACGAGAAAATAAGGATGCTACCAAGACAACTACATTTCTACGGGCTTTTTTGTTAATTAAAAGAAGGTAACTGCCTGCAAATGTATTGTAGAAGCTGACAACAGATTTAAGCAACCATGACTAAGTCTATGTCTAGGTATCATACAACACAGATCCAATTTATCTGTTTTTGCTCTCTTACCAAGCAAAGGTACTTTGTTCTGCAGCAGCTCACAATAACCTGCGGTGAGAATCCCAACAGGATTACTTGGTACAAACCGTCCTTCTTTTACTAAACGTTCGCATGTTCGCATAAGAGTCCCTGAGAACTGAGAAGGGTCGACCCCATAGTCTCTCCAGCCACCTACACCATCTGCTACCCCTAGAAGAAAACAGAAAACAAGAGTTATATGAACAAAAATGGTTTCCAAAACAAGGTTTTTAATTTGGGACATTATTTGTGATATTCAGTAACTAAAAAGTAGGACATAGCTCTTGCTGGAAAAACATTTTTGATTAAGAAATAAAAAAAAAATAATGAGCATTTATAAGATAAGTTCTGACATCAGCTCCTAGACAAATCTCTATAATCTGAATTGCTGAAGAGAAGGTAAAAGTCTAATGCTGAGAACTCTGCAAAGAGGCTGACTTCACTAGAGAACAACGTGGAACCTGGGGGGAAGGAGAAGGATTCAATCACATTAACCTTTGATTAGCCCATTAAAAAGAAAGAAGAGGTTTTATTAGTTTTAAATATAAAGGTTGTTAAGATTATAAACAGGATAGAAATGATAAAGAAATTCTTCCCCGCTATTCAGCATCCCAAAGTTTTTTCTCAAGCTACTTGCTCGTATGATGGATAATGCTTCCTATTTGGTAATTATCAATTTCTGTAGAAACTAAACTTTTACACATTTTAACATATTTTAAAAGCGTGTTCAAAAAAAACACGTAACCAACACAATGCTGGGACCTACCCCTGCAAGGACAGTTCGTTGCTTACAGCTTCAGCCAAGCAAGAGAATGAAGACTATGATCCAGTCAATTTTCATTCCGTTATTCAAACCAACCTAGATAGCAGAAAATCGGACCCATTCTGCCAAAGCTTGGGAAGCTTCTGAGCAACGGTAGAGGCAAATAGTGAAGATGCACATAGAAAAGGGGGGTGGTCAGAGGGAGATAAGCAACAGATACGACAGCCTGCTGCCCATCTGGCTAAAGTATTTTGGACTTCCTCAACTGGCTTTAACGATAAAAGTAAAATACTGTCCGAAGGTATTTATGAGATAAAAATATTTCTACTTGGAAATTTTTCCAAACATCTTTTTGATCCTCACTCAGCATGTAAGGGACTAACCATTTCAAGCACAGGTTTCTGAAACATAATAAGGCTAAAATACGATGTTCATGATAAAAGCACGAATAGCCAATTTCAGAGCTCAGATTCTGCTGAAGAACAACAGCCACCTCAGAAAAAAATGCCGCTGTTAGCAAAGGCATGAAAATTTGACTGAGGAGGTAAAACTAAGTTTGCCTCATCTACAAATGCCCTTCACATGGGACACCATCTGAAACTGAGACGGAAGGTTTAGAGCCGACCTTGGCACGAACTATAATCTGACAGGAGGTTATAGCCAGATTCTCAACAGCCTATCAACATTAATCAGATTTCTCCCAAAAATAGTGCACAACCTTTTAGACACCTGCTTTGTCCGTTTGCTTTCTTAGAAGAATGCTATAGGAAGGCAGATCCCTGTATTCACCTCTTCAAAGCAGACCCTGGGAAGAGGCTCGTTAAAAGCATCCCTGACATTCTCGGAAATGCCTTTTCTGGTTTCTTCAAGAACAAACTAATCCTCTCTTTACAGGTCCCACAATTTCAGGTTAATGCTGGATTAACCCTTTGCTTTCTGCTGCCATGTAAATAAGTCTAGAATAAGAGATTATTAAGAAAAAGTTCTAGATCTAGAACTTGAAATAGAAACTTAGCTTCAGTTCGGATGATGACGCCTGCTTTACATGAAATTACCAGATGAGTGGCTTTTTTCCCTTTAAGATGAACACAATCCAGATATACTTTTGCTAGTGGAATAAGCATTGCTTCACCAACAAGAAGGTTAATGCAACGAAAAGATGATGTTTGGCAAATACTGTCCAAAGCTTTTGGCTCCTAAGGTGGTTACAAAACAAGCTCATCAGAAGTTATGGAGTTCCCTCAAGCGATCACTAAACCATTTTTGCATTAGTCTTCTTGGGAAACAGTTAAACAGAAACACTACAGCATTAGTATACAGTGCAAGAAAGCGGTCACAGCAAGCACCTGACAAGGTTAATTATCAAAACTCATTTCAAATTTTAAAGCAAAAATAAGAGTATGCCACCTGATTGTCTTTGTTCCCTTCTTACTCCAGGCAGGAAATCTGAATCCGTAATCATGGCAGCACACTTTATACTCTATCTTGAGCCATGAAACGGCTTTGTCTGTCTGCCTTCCTGTCTGCTTTTTGCAAGCTATAAACAGCTTTAAGGACGCTCTGCCAGTGCCTTCCAAAACAATCATCCTCTAGACGGTCCACAAGTAGGTCCTCCGACTTCGCTTTGTACCACACTTAAGGGAACAGATTGACTGGTTAAGAATCAACAAGACACTTGTGCGTTCCTTCTCCATCGCTGGCACAGAAGCCAACCGGACCGTTCATGAGCGGGCCCCAGAGAACACTTTCACACCTCCATGACACCTCATCAGCTCACTAACTCATGTACCACCACAGGCATCTATTTATTGTCCTTGCCCAAAATGGACAATGTGGGTTTTTTGCAAAGGTTTGAGGTTTTGGGGGGTTTTCCCCTCTTTTTTTTTTTAAATTGTATCTCTTAAAGATGATAGGTGAGTTCATTTAACTTAAGTTAAATGACCTTGTTGGCTCCCAAAGCATGGCTCATGAACACTGCCAGAGCAGTCAAATGCTTCCTCCTGCTCCAGCACAGAGCCAGGAATTCCTGCTGCCATCAAGATGGATGGCAGTACGTAGGCAAAGCACATTCAAGAAGCCCTATACCACACAGTGCCACCTAGAAAACATCCACCTTTATTATTTTTGCCTTAAAAGATGATGTTTATATTCCCTAAGACCTTTAGCCATCCTGTCCTACCTTCAGCATGGTTTTAAAATAAAAACAGCATCTTTACATTCTACATTCTCAACATAAACTAAACGGTTTTATGGGAAAGGAGTATGTGATTTTAGAACAGATTGAATAAACTGCTACTGAAATGGATGAAATGTAAATGAGAATAAAGTTTAAGAAAACTTTGTGATATTTGATATACAGCAAACAAGGAGCAAAACTATTTGTGAGATATTTCAAACTCCAAAAGTAGTAAGAACTGAAGACTCCACTCATAAAAATGGACCAATTTTTATGTAATAGCATGCTTTCCCTCTGTCACCACAGGAAAATTCAAAGGTACTGCTACTGGCAGTATCACTGTCAAGGAATAATGCCAAGCTTTATTCATTTATATTATCTTTGTTTTCATCCAAGACCAAAAAAAACCCTGTAAATATTCAAAATAACTAGTTTTAACAAGTGAAAAAGATTACTCAGGTTTTCATTTTCTTACATTTCACCATAAAGCATTAAGTATCGCCTTCCAGTATCCACCATTTAACATAGAATAACCATCTTACAAGATAGGAATCACAGGACATTTACGACAAACTGTATGGCTGAGAAGAACTGCTGAAATTGAACTGTAAACAACCCTTCATTTTTTCTAAGCTATTCAGTAAATCAGGAAATTTTACAGAAATAGTATTTCTTTGGATATTCCCTGTTCAAGCCTATGCAGAAATTACACAAATGTCCCCGTGACACAGTGAAATGCCTGTGGCTAGATGAACAACCACTGTAAATAAAACCATTGAAGCATTCGCAATAAATTACTTCAAAAGAATAAATGCTTCTCAAGTGTTTAACTATATTATGGAGACCTTTCAGAATCTTTGAGAGTTAACACTCCATCACATTGCCTTCTGTTGGAAAATACACAAATACTACTGCCAGATTAAATACTCACTGCATGTGTCAGTCCAAAACCTGGCTCTTTCTAACTTCTTAAAGATTCAGTGTATCAAGATCTCTCAGGGAGAGACAGTTGCAATGAAGTTCCAAGGCAAAGCACAAGGGACTGATGCTGCAGCACTGAAACTGAGCAAGTGAACATACTGGCACTGAAACTTGTGAAAATTTATTTCAAAATGCTAAAAGCACCTGGGATAAATACCAGATGAAATGCAAACGTAAAGTTGTTTCGGCTGCCAACACATAAGGTTAACTGCAGAAGGCCAGGGAACAGCCAGCCAGTCCTGAGACTAGTAATATGTGCTTTTCACCGCACACTTTTGTAAGTCAGATCCAGTTGTTCAGAGCAAATATAAACCAAACAGGCTTAAAGTTCAGAACAAAACCACGATACTAACCAAACCCTGTTTAATATAAATAGTGTTATGAGTGGAAGTTCTGGCTCGCTGGCAAACTAACCAGAGTCCAAAAGTATCACCCTGCCCCAAAAGCCTCTTGAAAGATGGATACTTTCAAACGTTGCATCAGCAAAGAATAATTATCACACGCAGAAGCACTAGGCAGGCACAAGTGTGCCAGCAGGAATTGCTTTTGCACGCAACCACATCAGCTTTGTGAGACACTCCACGCATCCCACTGAACTTTATATTTCTTGCGATCCTTCCCTGAATTAGCAACGAATCACTCATAAAAGAACATCAAAAGGATATATTTGTGACTGAATTTGTTTTGCATCAAATACGGAAGAAAGGCTAAAATACACAAATAAACAAAGTGCAACCTGTTGCACTACACAAGTTTGAAATGCAGCACCTAATTGTCAACATATCAGAATTGAGATAAACTGATAAGATTTCTTGTGTTATCAGCGCTGAGATAAATCACACACCTAGATAGGTTCTCTATCAAAGCAAGTCAAAGCCAGCGCTCCCAGCAGCATCACTGGCAGCGTGTACGGGATCACAATGTCACAGCCAAGTGGTGTCTACTTCTCCCCCTGAGTTCCGACAAAAAAAGAACCTGGTTAAATACAAATCCCTGAAGGCAGACTATGTGACTGGTAACTAGTTACAAAAGGAAAGGTTATTTATTCACACCATGCATTTTAAAAGTTTCAGCAGACCTTAAATTACCCTTGCATGAAATAGAAAGGTACTGGAAGAGTTAAGTGGCAAAGTGCTAACGAGGAACAAAAAGCAAGAAGCAAAGCGAGAGATAATACTGAAGGAGACTGAAGGAGAAACAAGAAACTGAAAACATTAAATTGTGCATCTACTTCCAGGGAAAAGCTGCAGTTCCTTGTATTTTTTTCCCCCCGCTACAATACACTGTTGTTCTTGAAGCAGGTTTTTACCAGTTAGATCTCTCACCTGTTTTATTCAAGCATGAGAAATCGCTCAGTGGATTTTGGGAGCTACAGGAGAACACGAAACTATTATTTATCTCCGAAAGTTTCGTAAAAGCTTCCCTACATAGTTATAACTACTTGATCTCTCAAAGTGTTGAGCAACCCTGGAACTTATTTCCTAGCCGAACTGCTACCGGTGGCTGGCGCTTAAATGCTGAAAAGGGAGAGGTACTGCAGAACAGACACCAGCCGAGCTGCGCTGAAATTACTCACAGCCTGAACAATCTGAGGCTCACAGTATTAATAGCGCGGATGAACCAAAGTAAGCAGTGTGAGATTTTTGCAGCATTTCCGGCACCATAGGTACGATCTATGTCTCACCTACTGTATTGTGTCCAGCTTTGTTTATTTCCTTCTGTGATTTCTGACAGAACCTGCTTCAGAACCTTTGTTCAAGCTAAGATCTGAATATCAACGGAAAATTGTCTGCTATCAACAAGTATCAATAACACTTAAAATTAAAATAAGTGTTAAATTGCAAATTCTGATCAGAATACATTGCGTGTAATGCCCTTCCAGAAACTGTGGTAAAGAAAAAGAACCAGATTTTAGTTTCATTCTCAGAAAGAGAGCGAGCACATTTCTAAGAGGTTACATTCAATGCTACTTATGAACAGCTCTGCTGACATTTGGGTTAGCTGTACTGACAAGAATGTCAGTGAATGTGATTGTTAATGGGGATGCTTAGCAATAATTTGTAGTTTCTCCACAAGTGACAGTACTTATGCGCCCATGTTAAAAAGAAAATTTCATTTGGTCTGTTACAAACTAAGACGCATAGACAGTTTTTTTCAAATCGTTGATTACTCCCTCTAAGATGTCCTAAGTTCTCCTGATAAAGTAGGTGAAAAGCTACTCTGCCCCCTTTAGTGTGATAACTTGCGATAAGGCAGCAATTTCTTTAATAGGTATGATGCCAAATAAACCACTTAACATAGCCTTACATGACCTTCAGGCATCAAAGTAAGAATCCCTTCCTTTTCTGTAGTTGCCACAACAACCTTGACATTTCATCTACAAATCCTTTTACGTTCTGTAGTTTACTTTTCTTGATGACAGTGAGACTAACAATATTCCAGGGGCTTCGCCACTCTGGAGGTTTACATACTTCCTATACAGGCTGCTGACAAACTGAATTTTCAAATAAAGTGTGATTACTTTCAGTTTAGAGGAGCTGCCCTATAATATCCTCCCCCCCAATAAAAAGAATCAAGATTTGCAGCAGACAGAACAGTTACCAAATTTTAACTTCGCAGTGGACAAACAGTACCCTGCTGCCAGACAGTTTTTTTCCTACTACTGCTGGGGGACAGAAATAGTTTGGAAGACTAGTCAAGTCACACCGGCTACACCCAAACTTCCACCCAGCACAGACATTGTATAAGTGATGCTGTCACGGGATGCGCATTGGTTGCTGCAATGTTTCAATAATGAGTCACACAACAGCTTGGAAAATCCATAAAAAAAATTGCAAAGACATCAGGAGCCTGATAAGGCAGGAATAAGCAAGAAACGACAGATCCCAACAGTAGAAAAAAAGATCACCAGCAGGAGACATCTCAAAATTCATAAACAAGCCTGAATGTTTAGTTTTGTTAACTAAGTGAAATGTTTATATGAAGTGTTTAAGTTCATTTTAAAAATTTGTGGTTTGCTCCTTATGCACTAAAAATTCTACTCGCATGCTAATTAGGAAAAAACAGAGGTGTCAATTTCTGAAGAGTTTTGGTTTTCTGCTTTGAAAAACAAGTATTTCTGTCCTCAAAAGTTGCAAAGGCATGCCTTCAGATGTGAAGTAGTACATAGGTCTCAGGAACATATTAAGATATTTGAATATTTTGAGGATCTGGACAACTAAGACACTGACACTGAACATACGGAAAGGTACAACATGGTACAAGGAACGGCAAAAAGGAAACACGGTCCTGAATCATAAAGCTCTAGAGGTTAGTATTAGTAGTAAAGCCATTTCCTTTTCTCAGAGTGATCCCAAAGGAAACACTCTGGTTCTGAGTTTCTTGTTTCTCCTTGTGCTCAGAATGGGAGGAAAACATGCAAATTTGACAGGTACATCCCAGACAAAAGTAAAAATAGGAGACAAAACCTCCAAGGATACAAGTACACCAAAACCAGGCCTTGTCAAGCCTTTAACAACTATGGGAGGACTGGAAATAACATGACTCTTCATAAACTTTCTGTTAATCTTACTACGAAAGGATAAAGCACGGACTAGAAGACACTGTTAAATTTTCAGCCTTAAGACTACACCGCAAACATGTAACAAAAGAAGTGTTTAGCATTTTTCTATCTATCTGCTATAAACACACCGCCTCGTCAACTTTTGTCTGGCCTAAGAAAACGAATCCCCAAGCACTCATGCCAAACGGCTGGGAGTAGCTCTTTCACTGTTACACCACACCCATATCCATCCCACACAGGCATGCTTCCCGTATATTGGTTCTAGAAAAGACTGGTACGGAAGAATTTTAAATTAATTATCTGGCACGGCTTTGTCACTGATGACTACTAGGGCAGACCAACTCTAAGAGATACACTGTTCTCTAAAAGCACTCTTACTGTGTCTAGTGTTCACTTTGACTAAAACCACGTGAGCCTCTTAATTAAACTAATACTGAAAAATGATGCTTGAAAAGCAACAGTTTTGCTGAGGTGCAGAGTTAGGCGGGTACTGAGTTAGCACAACATTTATGAGGGTCTTTTAAAAATAGGTACAGAATCTCAAGATTGTGATGAGAGTAAGAGGAATTGAGGGCAGGAAAACACTGGTGCTGAAACTCTTCACAGCAGTGTAGAAGAGCTGGTTGAGAAAGGGAAAGCAGAGAGATGATCGTAGTAGCAGAAACAAGGAGAAAACTACTATGTCTGTAAACTTCAGAACTACAAATGAAGTAAAAGCATCAAGTCAGATTTCACCAAAACCCATCATGAGCATTACTGCTTGCAGAATGTACAGTGATCTTGGTTTTTTGGCATGTATATTAGAAAAGCAATAAAGAACTAACATGAAAAGAGCTTTAGAGGGAAAAAAAAAACACAACAGCTTTTCTATTTAAATTATTTTCTTCTTGGTACCTAAGACATCCTGGTCTGAAGCCTTCTTTGCTGTTTGATCCTTAAGTGGAGTTACAATTCTGTTTGTTTTCAAGTTGCCATGAAAATTAATGCAAAGACCAACTTAGAAAAGCAATTCTCTGTTGATTCCAGCAAGAAGACAAGACAAGCTGTAGATCCACAAATGGCAATTACCAAATATGGCCAAAAAACCCTAAACGTCATCAAATGGGTCTAAATCTACCCGCTTTCCCATGCAAGGAGTCCACCTACAAGTAAAGGAGGTTCTCCATTTCTGTTACAGGCAAACACCAATTGCTCAGTTATTTATCAGTACTGGCCTAGTATGAACTTTAAAGGCAGCCAGCCTTAGTCACATGTTAAAGTAAGGTTGTCCAACAGCTAATTCTAATAGAAAAAAAGTTTCTCCGGAACAGGCACAACAGAAAAGATGCAAAGTATATAAAATGCATTGTCCAGTTTTACACATCTCCTTGAAAGCTGTAGCATCACCCTTTAGAGTAACAGCTCCCTCGAGAATAATCAGCAATACTGTTACCTAGCACCAAGTTAGGGCTTCCTGAAAAAATGTCTCAGCTACATTAAATGGCAACCAAGTTACAATGACAGCACCAAATTGTGAAGAATCACCAAGCACCATCACATCATGAGATACTGCAATGCAATCCCACCAGTTTTAAATAAAAATAAAAAATAGGGGGGAGGGAGGGAAGAAGCTTTTTTTTTTTAATGTCAAAGTTTTGGTGAAAATTTACTTCTGTAAATTGCTTGAAAACTAACTTTTGCAGAGTGTCAGTTAGCTCAATTCAACCTTGACTACACAGGAGAAAGGTCATGCACTGTCAAAAGCACTGCTGCTCATAAGCTGAAGATTCCATTGATTATCTGTAATTATTCACTACTTCTAAAATTTGAACCCTTAAGATTCGTTTCGCACGTGAATCCAAACCAGAGAGCGTAATCAGGACAGAACAAACACTGAAACTGAAGTTTGACATTTGAAACCAGTCTCAATGTCACTTTGCCTTTCGCTTGACAAGGACACGGCCAGCGCTAAAATCAGGAAGTGTCCGTTTCGACGATCCTTGCTGTGGAAATGCAACACATACACACGGTGCTGGGGCAGGTTTTAAGGTGAAATGTGCTGTAAGTTGTTTCTCTGGCTTTCGGGGCCACTAGGCCTTACAGGCACCTACAGGTGAACCGCCGAGGCTGGGCCCCGGCCCCCACACCCCCATCCCACAGGCAGCTGCGCCGGGCGGGCGTTGTGCTGCAGCCAAAAGCTTTTTCTTTAGAAACTAAAGAAAAAAAAAAAAAAAAAGAGAACTGGAGCTGACATTGACAGGCAAGACCGGCTCCTTTGTCTGCGACTGAGCCGCTGCGCCATGTGCGGCTAAGGGAGGGGAGATGGGGACACACCGACACCGGGGACACACCGAGGCCAAAGCCACCCCCGGGACGGGGCCCGCCGACACTTACCCAGCACATCTGCCGACCGGTGCCGGGCCACGAAGCAGGCGTCATCCCCGTAGCACATGCCTTTCTTCAGGATACCCTTGCGGAAATCTTTGCCAAAGCCACAGCTGGCTGTCACCAAGCTGTAGTCACGGGAGTCCGTCTGCGAGAGGCCGCCCAGGACTGCCCGGGCCACCAGCCTGCCATAGGAGAGCACCGAGAACATG
>VYZM01010060.1:20885-41966 GCA_013398915.1 Dromas ardeola | reverse complement strand
CTCCTGCCGCCGCTCTGGGCAGCAGAGCCGAGCGCGGAGCTCGCCCCTGAGCCCGTGGACAGCGCGGCGGGTCCCGAGGCGCCACCGGAGACGCGCGCCGCTGCGCGGACCCGCAGGGGGCCGGCCCCGGTCACGGACGGTGGGTGCCCGGTGGGGCGGGGTCTTGCGGCTCATCCCGGGCCAAGGGAAACCCCACTCACGGCCTCTCAGGCATTCAGTTGTCGCTGAGCCCTTGGGCCCCCTTCGGCTCCCATTGCAGGCCGGCCCCCCTGGGGGTGTACCCGGGCTGTGCTGCAGCGCAGCTCGGAGCACCCCACTCCAGCCGAGGCTCGGAGCGTCCTCAGAAGGGCAGGCTCAGCAAGCCTCTACACAGCCTTCGCGTACTGGGCAAGCTGATCTTAGCACGCACAGTCCTGTGAGTTGGCACTGATGGAGGGCAAGCACTCTTGCCCACCCAGCAGCCTGCTCTGAGCCCACAGGGCAGAGCCTGGCTTCACAGAGGAGGCCCAGACTCACCCTGTATGCGCTTGGAGATCTCCACTTACACACTGAGCTGGTTGTGCACACAGTTTGCCCCAGAGTCCTAATTCAGCCCCAGCTCTGTGGCTATATAGCGGTGCTCTGGCAACATAGATCACAAATTTTTGTTACTGTGTTATCAGAAGCTTTTACCACTGGCTTCTAATTGGCAGGTATACTTTTATTTACCTTTTGATTTCCCAGTGTTTTTGCCATCGATTCTACTTCCTTAGATTACTTGCCAAATTAAACATGTCCCAGTGCATGCCTCCTTGGAGAAAAGAGACTTAAATGCCTGATCTCAGAGACATAACTGCGCAATCTAATCATCCATGTTTAAACTTGTGTTGTTTACAAGGTGAGCTAAGGATTCCAGTGCTAAACTCAGCTGACAGAACAGTCAGAACTTCAGAGGTTCCAGGAAATACCTGGATACTGTTCAGACAGTCAGAGAGCATCCAGGAGGCCATAGAGAAATGGACAACAGTCAAGTTGAAATAAAAGAAGCAATAGTTATGAAAATGAGCCTTCTTTGAAGGTCTTGTGTATGGAGCACAGGTCTTAATTTTCTTTATTCTGTGCTATTCTTAAATCTAGATTTATTACAGATCAGCAACTCTCAAAAACAGTTCAGTAGAGCAATAGCTGTTCTTTGAATTTATAAACTTGAAAACCTGAGAATGTTTTAAGAAGTTGCCAAATGTATTTTATCGAGACAGTTCACAGTGTTGGTAGCAATTACTTTCTGTATTATTACAATATTTCATAGTATCTAAAGACAGAGAGAAAACACAATTTCAAAGAAGTCAACTATGGCAATGTTGGCACATCAGGAAAATATATTACTGGGCCCTGGGACATGCTCAATACTTGTAAATATCCCACTGCTCTATCAAAGTGTTTCTCTTTTTTTTGGTGTTTTTTTTTCCTAATAAGCTGAAACAAGCAGATAAGCATACCTTGTTTGTATTTCTTTTTTTTCCCCTCTGCAGGGCTGAGTACATATTCATACCTTCAAAATTCCTATTAACTTAAGTTGCTTTTTTGATTTCACAGGGAACACACCATCAGATTTTAGTATGCCCTTGGTTTTGTTATTGTGTTCCAAATAGATTTGCTAGGTAGCAGAAAAGATGACTTTTAAAAATGACTTAAAAAAACATCAACACGTGAATTCGGATATAGACTTTTAACCATTGTCAAAAATAAGGCGAGGTGAAACATGAAAGTGTTAGGGAACATGCTGTAATGTGTAAAGTTCCAATTCTAATTCTAATTTAAATCTCCTCCAGTTGCCAAACTGTGTGTTTGTGATCTGTTGGTGGCACAGTGTGATGTAAATTGCTGCTGTGACCCCGATTGCAGTGCAGCCGACTTCAGTCTCTTTACTACATGTTCAGTTCCTATTGTCACGTAAGTGGATAAATAGCTATATGAAATAAAAAAAAAAATCTTGTTTTATTTGTTGCATGTGTTTGTATGGACTATATCATCCCCTTTTACCAATTCCTAACACCCCCCCCCGCCATCCTAACTCCTCGCTGTCCTTTCACCAGTCCCTCCTGTGCTAAGCCTGTAAACTTTTGGCCCCAACAAGGCAGAACCGCAAATTGTCCTCCCACCCTTTTCTCTTTCACTTATTCCCTCTTTTCTAAACTCACACTCCTTGCTTTTCTCATGTTTCATTGTCCTGCTGTCTGTGGGCGCTTAGGTGGTGGTGCCTTCTGTTGGGGGAAGAATAATGCATCTTTAGACTTTCATCAATATAATGCAGTGTCTGGAAGTTAAGAAAGCTGATACCATGGGACCATCTGGCCACCTCCATAGGTCATCAGCAATTTATCACTAACCTCTTTCATTACGGTTTATGATATCAGCTAGAAACTTGATCAGTTCAGGGCTTAATGAAGTAGCGTGAGCATTGTTCTGGTCCTGGTTTTACAAGTCGGCATCCCAACCTGCTGCCTCATGCCAGTCTGTCACTTTACAAACAATAAAATGTAACATTATATCAATAGAGTAATGCCAATAGTTGTTTCTTTGCTATTTACAGTTTATCTGAAAACACCTTCACCCAATTCCATCTTCTCAAAAAGGAGTTAAGAAAGCTCACTTCAAAATCGTAATGTAAAAAATCTCTTAGTGACTTCTCAGAACACTAAGTACAGCTCTTCAACCCACCTTCTGCATAAATTATGCCAATCTGAATACTGGGGTTTATTCTTAGTGCTTTGAAATTTGAATTAGCACTCATCCCAGACTGTGGTTTCTTATTGTTCTTGCACACAATGACTACTGCTACCCATTTATAGATATTTATATATATCAGAAAGGTCTAATCAACGCCTTCCTGAATGACAGTTTAATTGTCTCTGGTGACTATTCTGTCTTTGTCAACTAGAAATGCATAAAATGAAGTTGCATTTCTTTCCTCAAGTTCTTTTGTGTAAAATGTTCATTTTACATGAAAATCCATGGGATTTTCAATAACTGCAAGTATTGTGAGTCTCATTATTTACGCATCTAGATTTATATAGATTTGCATAATTGTGTTAGTTACTGAAAGGGTTTGACTGATCACAAGTGAGAGGTTCTGTGGCCCCTGAAACAGGGGAGAAAGGGTGTTTGATTTATGATGTGATCCTACTAACAAATGGTTCACCTCATGCTTAAAAAGTCATTTCTAAAAGTCATTTCACTTCTTCAGTGCCTGCCCTTGACCGCTTTAACCCTGCTTAAGTACCTGTTTCCCAAGGATCATCATCTTGTATTTCTAGCATGTAGGACACACCAGTACTTTTCAGGGTATGAACTGGCACATTCGCTCTGCAGCTACTGCAGTTCTGGGCTGGTGGTGATGAACCCACGGCACATCTACAAATACTTTTCCTAGATTGGATGGGTTATTTCACCTCCCTGTTTCTCACTCTGCCATTTCTTTTGCACGCATCTCAAGTAGGACTTTTTCCCATCCCCCCCTTCCCCAGTGAGTATTATTGTAATATTCACAAAACTGACCTTTTTTCTGGCCCACATGCCATCACGTTACCCTAAAGGCCATACTTCCCACTTGTGTTGTATAAATAAAAGTGCTTCTGAGCTGTGTATAGCCTGCGGTGCACCCTGCATCTGTGGTGTCTCACACCATCTGGATCCTATCCAACTTGTCATTTTAGCTCTAATATAATATTATTGCTGTCAAGCTCTTCCCTTCCCCCTGCTCTGTCTCTTACCTTTCTTCATATTGCTGCTCACAGTTTCCTCTGCTAGATACAACATGTTGGAGAATTATTTATTACTAAGCACACAGTATAAAACAATATAAACCTTCTAAGGAGGCGTAAATGCTATACAAATTGTGTTGAGTAATCGCTTTAGTGCTTTTTTTGATGCTGTATCAATACATGAAAATAACTTTAAAATATGGTCAATAGCAACTTCTAGTGGATTATTGATTTTATTATTATTGTTTGTAGAGGTGACAACCGTCTTTGTAGTCAGAAAGCTGCTATATATTCACTTGATGTTGAAGCAAATCCACCAGAAAGGAGATTTAAATTAATTGACCAAGTCAATCCCAGTGTTTTCTGCATTCATGCTACAAACTGTAAGTAGAGTTGTTGCTAATACTAAGCATTGTGCTGTTATTCTTATAAGCTCTTTAGGTGCCAGAAACAGACTAAAATGAAAAATAACTAAACCTGTCAGAAAACTGGGTATTCCGTATGCTCACACTCCTTATGTTGTAATCCTTTCACTTACAAGACTATGCAGTTAAAACATCTCATACTCTAACCCTTAGTCTTCTCTGTTAAAAAAAAAAAAGTGCCTTTTTTTTTTTTTTTTTTTTTTTAACTAATTTAGCCTCCCCAGTAAATCACATTGAAGTTCTCATGGGAAACCGACTCCTTCCTGATCTGTTACTGTAACTATGTAATAGGCACCATTGGTATAAATCCTTTACGGCCAGCTTTGAAGTAACTTGCAGGGAAGTAGGAAGTGATCAGTGCTGTGTTCTCTTAATTTAAATTAAGACTATGCAGTGGTCATCTGAATACTTAGCACTGAAACTGTAGACACTAATTGGCATGTCTTTGTTTCAGAACATCTGATGCTGCTAGAAACCGTGATTTTGAAAGAAAGAGACTTAACTCTTTCCTTAAGTTTAAGTTTGTGCTTTCATGGATCTGGGTGAAATGATGAATTAAGATACTGCCTAGGTTTTCTCTTAAAGAAAAGAGAAAGCTTTCCTTAAAAAAAAAAAAAAAAGTTATTGGTATTTTTCTTTCACTGTGTTTTAGCAACTCCAGAAGGAAAAAATATTACTAAATAACTTTTTTGTGTCTTTTATCTTAAAAGTTATCTCATTCTTTAAATAATGTTTTGACAGATAAACAAGCACTCTCCTTCAGTTCCCCTCAAATGCCTACTTCTGAAAATTTTGATCAATTGCTTAAAGAGTTTGGAAGTGCTACTTTCAGTGCTGAGCCTGACAGCTGGAATATGAACACAGATGCTCAAAATCCTTCTGATGCAAATGAAACATATAGATACGAGGTAAATAATTACATGATTCAGTTAGTATTAGATTGTTCCATAAAAGAACAAGTGAACATTGTTTGCATTTGCTTTTAAAAAAATTGCAGTTCTTCTGGAAAAGACAAACTTTATTTTGGTCTTTAAATACAGAAATGTAAAAATAAGAAGTGTAGCATTTTTTGTTGGTTTACTTAAAAGTGAACTAGATTTTTTAAGATCTGTGGAAAAACATATAGCTGGTTGCTATTGTAAACATAAAGCTGTAGCTTAAGAATTGATGCATAAAGCAGTATACAGCATTGAAAGATATAGTGGAAATAAGTACTTCTTTTATTCAGATTTATTGTTAATATAAGTGCTCTAAAACTTTCCATGGACTGAAACACACCTATATACTTGAATATGTTGTTTTATTTGGCAGTATGGTGTTCCTATACAGACAGTAGATGCATTTCTAAGGCTGCCTAGTCCTGTGGTCTCCTCTTGGTGCTCTGATGTGAATCCTGCAGGTTGGAAAACACGTTTGAATTCCAGTTTATTTGCTTTAGAGTGTTCTGCTCTGACTTGAACTTGATCAGTCAGTCGGCACACACACAAATGTACATTCAGATAGTCATGAACAAATATTTTTCAAATAGCCTCTGTTTCTCTGGGTTTTGTTTGTTTTTTTACACATCGATTGGAAGTTGTGTTGCATCTATATTAAAGATTCAAAGTTAGATATGTAAATCCTTGAGAGTCTTGTTAATGGGTTGTTTATCCAGCAGCAAAGCATCCTATTTGTTATAATTAGTTAATAAAATAGTACAAGGGTGACACCGTGAGGGAAGAGGGTATTACACAAAGCAAGACCTAACTGGGCAACTTCTGTAAGATGTCCCTCTGGTATAATGAGGCTCCTTTCACAGCCTGAATGCAACTCAAGTCAGACCTGCAGGCTTGAGCTCTACATTTTAACCTTTCACACAATTTTCTGAAAGTCAGCAGGGGGGAAGGGAAAAAAAAACCAAAACAAAAAAAGAAGCCACAGCCAAACCCACACACCTGCATTTTCCAAACCCCACTGTTATTATTAAATATGGTATCATAACAATCAGTCATGGTGATGACAATAGGAGAACTGAAGTCTCTTGTGAAAGAAAAAGAAGTAGTCTTATGAGATCTCAAAAATGAAGTCCTAAATCTTCTAGCTTTTATTAAGCTTCTATTGTTAAGTAATATTTTGCCTTATAGCATTTCTGGAGAACCTAAGAAAGTGTCATTCTTTATAGCTCACATAAAACCTTACCTGCAATAGAAATTATGGTTACTTTCACTTTTGCTTATATTTGAAGTTTTTATATTGTTTTTTATTTCTGCTTTTCATAATTACTCTTTCATTTCATTCAGTAATACTTTGTGACTTTTTTTCCAGGGTTTTTAGTAAACCAGGCTACAAAATGCACTAGATCAGTATGTGTGGGAAAATGTGGCAACATTCAAGCAGTTAGTATGCTGTTCTATATCAACTCCAGCATTTTAGCAGTAAGTATGATTTGAAACAGTCATATAGCTGACCGTTGATAATACATATCTTTTTGTGTCTCCAGAATTAAGTAACTTCTATTTACTAAAGGATATGGGGTTTTTTTTTGATTTTTAAATTGGGCGTTGGGAAAAAAAGTCTCATACAGAAAGCCTTTGGAAATGTTTTTATTTCAAGCTTGAGTAACAGAAGAATTTACTGTTCTCTGCTTAGCCAACAAAAATAATGGTCTTGAAGAGACAAGTTCGTATCGCTGAGCTAACGCTTACTGCAATGGCACCACTTTTGTGCTTTTATGCACATCTGAGCTTTTTCCAAGAAACCTATTACCAGAGTGCATAATTCTAAGAAGTCTAGGTTTTAAAGAGTTGGTAAGCCTTTGTACTTTGAGAAGAACCTGTAAAGTTTAATCCTCTGCATATATACTTTTCTTACAAGCCTCGTTTTTTAATAGTGAGTTATTGCACACAGACGCGAAGCTTTCCTTATACTCCTCAAAGAACATGACCTTTTACCCCACTGAGAGCAAATTTATTTGTATCCAGCCTGCTACCAAATCCAGTTTGTGGTTATTTTTCAAAGCTAATCTTACTTTTTCATCCCTTTCTGAACAAGAGGATGACATCTTATGTATAAATGCCCCTTACAGATAGTCAGGAAGACAAAAGAAATCACAAAAGAAATCACACATGCAAAATTGAAACTGAAATACATAGTACCTTAAGCTGATAGCTCCTTCCAGAAGCCAAAGGTCATCAAGAAAAAGGTCTACTCTCCCCCATTAAAATGTTTTTAATTTATGTAATTATTTAAATTAATTTAATTAGTGAGTCACTGCTTAAAGATCCCTTCCAGTTCCCCACAGATTCCAAAGCCAGCAACGGTAAAGGGAAGTCCACCAAGTAGTTCACAGTCTCACAGGTGGGATTATTCTCCTGATCATTGAGGACCTCATTGAAATCAGCAAAGGGTTTTTCACAAATGTTAGCTTTTGATCATTCCTTTGTGGAAGAGGTGGAGAAAACTCTGTCTCAGAAGGGCTTTGAGTGTTCCCATATGCACCTAAAATTAGAGTTTGTGGTGGCTGCAGAGCCAGAAAAGAAGCATGCCTCAGGATAGGCTCCAAACAGGTGGATGTTTTTGAATTAAAAGATGAATTCCCCTTCCTCACTAGAACAGTACATAACATGTTACCCACATGCTGCTTGCCAATTACAATGACCCAGCTTAGGAGAGGTCAGATTTCTGTCCAAAGTACATTGGATTTAGGAAGGATCAGACGCAATAACTGGAGAAGGCTGAATAAGTGCTAGAGATGGTCTGTAGGAAGCTCCCATTCCCAAAGAGAGCTGAAGATGGGATATGACAATAGAAAAGTGACTTGGCATTGGGGACAGGGTGGTCACAGGGCAGAGGAGGGAGCCCTGCCAGTGCCAGCAGGTGGAGCTGCCGGCAAAAGAAATGGCAAAACACATCAACCCAGGAAGGCTTGCTGGGAGCGCTGGGTGAGAGGACTGGTACAGCAATTTCTTCAGAAAAACCCGTCATTATGAGCCCAGACTCACTGCCAGGCTGGGCAACTTGTGTGATATGAAGGTCCTGGTCATTGTTGCAGTTAAGCTCTGCTCTCTACCCTCTCCTGTCCAGCAGACCCAAGGGGCACTGGGGATGCTTGGAACTCTCTACCAAGATACTCATAACATGATGCTTCACGCCATGGTTAGCGTGTACTGTGTGGGTGCCAAAGCAACGCGCTGCTGCCTGCCCCTGCTCGCCTTCCTGGCTGATGGGAAGATGAGTCAGTGGGAGGCAACAGTGAGGCTGGAGTCCTGTCTGCCAGTGACCGACAGAAACATAATCCATCACCCCAGCCACAGATCAATAGAATTTTAGGAGGTGTGATCATTCCCTCTACCTTAGTCAGAAAGAGCATGCTTCCCTGAAGGACGAGTCTCATCTTTATGGGCACATTTATTCACGCAACTGCTTCTGATGGCTGAGCTGTACCTCGGCATGTTGATATCAATACGTGACAGTGTGTGACAGACTTTACCTGCATCACCTTCAGGTCTCCAGCTCATAGGAATGTGTTCTCTGCCGGAATGTTAGATGAGCAGACTGGTCTCTGTATCCTCTGTAATTCTGCAGAACTTGCTTCATGGTCAGAGTTCAATTTTTGGTCCCTTCCCAAAGATGTGAGTTGAAGACTCACTGGGAGTCAAAAAAATAAAACTTTTGAGAAAATGGTGCTCTGTGTGAGTATTTTGCAGACATGACTGATGACCTTGGTCTGACATTTATGCTTTTCCATGAAAATTTGGTGGAAATTTTCCAGTGAGGCAAGTGTGCATGCTGTATAACAAGAGGGATGCTTGCTTCTCATTTCTTTGTTTAGGGACTGTGAAACTATGGACTCGGTACCTTCCGCAAAAGACAACAAAAGCTCTTCATTTCTTTGGGTACGAACAGCCTGGCAGACTTCCTAAGCTGGCAGGCTATGAATAGTTGCAAGTGTTTCTGCACGGATCTGCAATAGGAACAATGTTCTCTGACGCCCTCAATAGGTCAAACGCTATGATGCACAATAACAGTCACGACAAATTGAGATGCCTTTTTTGGCACCTTTCTGATGCAAGTAAACTTTTTCAGTGTTTCTTAGTTCTGATGTGCAAATAGAGTGTCCAAGGGAAACGCTAGATGTGTGTACTGCTTATGGAATGCATTGTATATTTATTGGGAATGCAGTCAAAGCCTGGTGGAAAACTGATGCAAGTCACTCAGAAATTTTCCAGTTACTGTTAGAGGAAAAAGAGGATTGGACTGTAAGGTTTTTGCCTTCCAGCCACAAAGAACGACAGTTATTTTCACACTGCCTGGATACTGTAATGTATGTCCAATCACTTGCACAACGTAAAAGTTATTGTAATGATAGAGAGTTAAATAGGCAAAGATGTTAAGCCTTAACTGCTACTTGTAATAGGTCATACCTTTGCTGCTGTTTGAATTTGTTCTTTTATTCTTCTCTAGGTGCCCAAATCAAGTCAGATGGTAAGTATCCTTCTAACTTAGTTGGAAGAGCTGGGGGAAAAATCCTTACTTACTTAAACAGTGGGAGTTTTTCACTGACTTCATCAGAACAAGGACTTTAATCTTTACGTTAAAAAATTTCTATCATTTGCTATCAGTAATGGTACTTAGCAACGCCAAGATAATACGCTACCTGCAAACATTAAGCCTGATGCATTCCCCTCATACAAAACACTCTTTTTAAGTAACTCTCTAGTTACGTAAAAATAGAATCTTGAACTTCAGCAATACACGTAACACAGTAGTCGTTCAGAGGATTATTGGCTGCTGTCTCTGTGAAACAGAATCCGGAAGGGCCACAAATATAATAATACAGAAAAAGCCAAAAATAATTATACACAATATTCAGAAATGACATGAATTTGTTTTTCAGGTTAATATTACTGTCCAGTCCATAGTTGTCCAGTCTCTGAATGGAATGCGGACTTTACTTAATGGTAGTGATGTCCTCAGGCTCCCTATGATTTTGGATGAACTGTGCATAAATATTGTTCTTGGGGTAGGTATGGCAGTTCTTTTCTTCCTCACGTCTCATGGAGAGCATGTACGCATCAAATCACTTCTGATGCACAAATTGCAGAGATGTGAGAAAGGCCTTGCACAGTTTCCATTGCACAGTTTCCATATATTGTGACATCTCCGAAGCAAGTGTGCTCTGAGAAATGCTGACTTTGGGATAAAAGAGAGTGTTTTGCAACAAAATAATAACTATATGCAACATAACATGTAGACAGGATGAAATCCTTTCTAGTATTACTGTGTGTCTATGACATAACAGACAATAACATGAGTTTAGAATCTACATTATGCTTGGGAGAAGATGACTTCAGGCACAGTGGTGCACGTCATCTCATCTTTTAATCTTGAGTAGCTGAACATCAGGCTTACGCTTAGAAGAGGTTTATCAAGAAGTCAGTTTTGAAGAGGCTCCAGCCTCTAGAGGATGTAGTATATCTCTGCCATGCAGTTGAGTGTTTCTTAAGCAAGGAAGAAAGAAAACAATACTTACATAGTTTTAAATTCCTTTTTTCTGGTTTCATACCCTTATGTATTTATTCTACTTAATATCTAAAATGTTTAATTTTCAGGTGAGTTATCACATTACATACACAGACGCAGGAGAAATAATAGAAGCAGCTGCTTCTTTTGTCTTGGGGGCAATTAACAAAGAAGCACTTTCAATACAGCAGAGCTTTGAAATCAGCTTTACTCAGGTAACTGCTAGAGATGTTACAGATGACTTGTTGAAAGACATTTAATTACAAAACTTATTAAACTTGAATCAGATTAATTGTTAGCAGCAAGGTAAAATGTAACTTGCCCTGGGTACACAAATGAGGCAGCATTTCCGAACTGGGCAATAAAGGTCTCCAAAGCCTGTTTTTCACGTTTAGAAGAGTCGTCTTGTGACTCTGTATATCCAGTGAAAGCAAAGCCTGCCCCAACGTTACAGAGCTGTTATAATCTTACAGAGCAGACTTACTGCTATTGTTGTTCAAGGCAGTTAATAATCCTAAAATATGTGAAATATTTCTGTGTTTTCCAACCGTTTCAGTACAGGATAAGAACTAATACTGTACATTTGCATTGCAGGTAAATACAAAGCCAGTTCCTCTCAGTGGTAATCCTGGTTATGTTGTTGGACTGCCTGTAAGGGCGGGCTTCCGGCCACAAGGATATCCTTTTCCTGTTGAAATTTTGTTTGTAGCACTTAATCTGGTCCATTTTACACAAACACTTTCTAACATGGACATTTGTAAAATGTATCTGTTCTTTATCAAAAGTAGAAGTGTGCTTCTTTGGCTGTGTTTTAGAAGTAGCGAATGACTCAGTCCTGACTGCAATCTCCTGGATCTTTTTAGTGAGGTAGATTTAGGCCTTCATTGTATACTCTAGTGCGTCTTCACAGTGTAAGAGGAATCTTGAACTATTATAGCATTTTCAGATATATTTTTAGGACGTGATTAAGGATTCTTTCTTCACGGTATACATCAAGTATTGAATTTCCCTTTAACTGTGTGTTACATCTGCCATCATTCAGAATACTAACAAATATGGTCAACTTACCATTCTGCAAAGTACATCCAACCAGGACTGTCTGGCAGCACAGGGAGCCAGAACCCCAGTATTATTTGGTTATAACATGGTATCAGGCTGTAAGTTACGGTAAGAGGACTTTTTTTTTTTTTTTAAATTTATTTAGTGCTTTTAACCCTGTGACAACCCTTTCCATTAGGATCTGTTCAGATCCTGGGACATTTATACTGTTGTAGGAGTATTTAATTACAAAAAATGTCATTTAATTAACAACGGTCTTTCTCTTGAAAAGCTTGGCTACATTAGCATCTACAGCTAGAAGGCTGGAACAGTGCATGAGAGCAAGGAGAAATTATTACTGTGCCCAACCAATAGATTTTGCTTTAACTCTTTTTGTTTTTTCTTTTCTGGAAGAATTACTGCAGCTATGAAGTGTCAGCCTTTGACTCAGACCCTCCTAGATTTACTGAAAGGACAAACCTTTCCTGAATACGTGGCCTCGTTTGGAAATTCTCAAGCCCAGGATGTACTCGACTGGGTGCCGATAACTCACCTCCAGACTTCAGAACAGGTGAAAGTTACACCACTACCAGCACCCCCTTCACTCTTACTGCCTTCTCTCCTGAAATCTGTACCTCTACTGCAGCATCAGCTTAGGTTTCTCAGACCTACGGGGAAAAAAATTGCAGAAACAAACTGGAGGAAAGTCCTCCTGGAATGTTCAAAAATGACAAGTTTCACTCTTGCTGTAGAAAACAGGGTTTACTTTTAATCAAGCTATTATCCAGGCACCTCAGTTATGGATCAGGATAACGTATTAGGCACAAAATGAGTTTGAGACAGAGTTTAGAGTCTTGCTTTTCAGATGGGGTAAAGCATAAGAGGTAAGATTGAAAGAGTGAAGTAAGAGAATCAGTGTTTCTCCTTGGTGCTCTTTTGCCAGGTTAGAATAAGATAGAAAGAATCCTTTAAAGCACAGAACAGTACACTTAAGTGACCCAAATGCTACATTTATTCTTAATATCTTCTCCAGTAGCCCTTTTCCTCCCGCTGCAGCGCAGTCCCTGTATTGGTGGCAGGCAGTGCTGCTTGGCATGCGTTGAATGACAGCAGCCCCTCAATGACAGCTTGTATATAGGTTTCTTGTATGCTTTTGCAACTAAACAGTGAATGATTTCTGTAACCAGAAACTTAACAGTTCAAGAAGAAATACCTAAAAATATTTAAGATTGCAGGCTTCAAAATTCTGCCCTGGCAGAGCTAAGGATTTTCTAGCAGTCTTACTGAAATAAGTCCTCCTACTAAAAAGAGCCAGCTCAGCACTATCACGAAGAGCCAAAGTCCTGCCCTACGCAGGCAGAACAGCCCTGCCTGAAGCGCAGGTACAAAGTAGGTTTGTCACCTATGGAGAAACAGCAGGGACAGCCCTGAGCCAAGGCTGGAAGCACCTGTGCTGCCTGCACAGGCATAGTCCAGGGCACAGGCATGGTGTAGTTACTCTGGTAACCTCCCGGAGCAAGCTTTCTATGGGCATTCTGCCAGTTTAATAAGATGAATAATTAATGTGTTTGCTGCTGTGCAAGTCAGACAATGAGAGAATTTATAACACTTTTCAGAGCTCGTGCCAAATACCAGTATCACTTGAAATAGAAGTGAAGTGGACTAAATACGGATCCCTAGTCAATCCACAAGCCAGAATAGTCAACGTTACAGCGATGATCACTACCACCACATTGAAGCAGGTACGTAATTAAATTATAGAATTTAAGATAGAGAGAATGGCTTGTTTTGCTTCGGTATCAGCTGCGTAACAGTGACCCAGTTAATCTCTTTATCTAAAGGTAGCACTTCATAGTAGAGTGTGTTACACCTAATGGTTTCTGTTCTAACTCAAACAAAACTGTGGGCTGCTTGCCAAAACACACGTCCATAAAAATCTATACATCATTCATGAAAAGAAAAATGGAACCGTATATAAAAAAACTTTTTACAAATAACAGCTGAAAATATAACCCAGTCCAAACAGAGCAGTCATACGAAGAGAAGACTGAAGCTAATCACCATTTCTATTTTCTTTGCAGCTACCCTCAGGAAGGGAAAGGACTATTCCTATAACAAGTTCTGTTGTTTTCACTGACATTTCTTCACCTGCAGAGCCAGGCTATAAAGCTTGGCCCACCATTAATGTCAAGTTACCCTTTGATTTTTTCTTCCCATTTGTCTAAGGTAAGCGTGCATCAAAAACACCCAAACAAACCATATTTCTGCTTTTTCTGATTTTTACTCCATTTCCTAAAAAAAAAAAAAAAAAAAAGGTGAGGTTTATACAGTCACTGTGATGGGCCGTCAGTTTCTTCTAAATTGTAGACACACACTGGGTTAAAACTGGCCAAGAGAAAAAGGGTGAGCCCTTGTGAGGGTTCTCAGAAGCTTTAGGGCAGAAAAAAACCCCACATTAAGTAGAAAGTTCCCAATTATACCTCTGCCGAGAGGAGAAAAGGTTGCAGTATGAACTTGGTGGTGGCTCCAGCTGGCCAGTCAGCACATGTGCAGCCACCAGCCTTCCAGCACCTCGGACGCTCTGAAGCGGCACCAGCCCGAGCTGCCTGCCTCGCAGTGCGGAGGCAGGAGGGGAAGGGAGGAGCACAGGGACACAGTACGGCTCCCCCGGAAAGTAGGCTTCATTTTTCTGTGAAGAGCAGAGCTAAACTGTTAATTATGTGCTATTAGATAATGCCTCTGCTTTATCTATTTTCATAGATGAATAAGCCACATATTTCTAGCTATTTTTCCCCAAACCACTAATTAATTACCTTTCTTTAAAAATCCGAACAGTTAAGTGATACTTTCAGAAAAGCTCAATGACCTTCCAGCCGACTCTGGCTGAAATCAGTTGGAAACGCCTGCTACAGTCAACACCTCTCAAAATTCCCACTTACTTAATCTTGCTCTTCAACTTTAAAATAGTCTCACCACAGGGACCTTCTAGTACCTGAAAAAGTTCACGTTGTGTTCAGACACCAGCCTGGTCCTTTAGGATATGCTTCTAATGGCTTCTGGAGTCTAACTGTTCCCAGCAGTCCACTCACCCATATCTGTTCCTACATATTCTAATTCTTTTAATGTGTTGATTTATGACCTGTGGAAGCAGAAAGAACTTTGTAACCCAGCAGGCAGCAAACAAACACTTAAAATGGAAGAAGAGATGAGAAAACACAGCATCAGAGCTCAAATCTGCTGCTGAGAACCAGGCATTTGTTTGACGTAAGATGGCACGTGTTCACCTCTATTTTGGTGCTGATTTGATTGTCAACTAAAGGAGTGGTACATTGGTATTTTTTAAACGAATGTTATATAAATCACAAAGTGGCACAAGCAGCAACAGAAATGAGGAAACTACCAACAACGTGAAAAGAATGGTTGGCAAAGAAAAGACGTACTAATGATGAATGGTCAGCTTGTAGAGAAGAAATGACCTTTTCAGCTTGGATTCTTATCATCTGTACTGCAGGTTTCTACAAGGTGTAGCAAACAAGGAACATTATCACAGAAAAATTCAATTATGTTAAATAAGTGGTACTTTTGTGGATGTAAAGATGTAAAGATGTGTCTTTATTAAATTATTTTGCAGTTTTGACTGTACAACTGTACAAGAAAGGTCTTACGAAATCACTGTTTACAGGGAATACGCGTGATTAATTTTCCAGCACAACTATTTTTGTGATCCCAAGATCTAATCAAAGAGTGGTCAAATAGAAAATGTTTATAGACAACACTATACAAGAGAAAGCAGAGAGACAGGAAAGCCTTTCAGGTCAAACAGGTAGACATCAACGCTGCACTCTCCAGGGCAGACTTCCCCATCTCACAAAACCAGCCTCCTATATTTGCTCGCTCAGGAGTCCGTGCTGTTTTAATATCTTGTTCAGCCTCTCGATTTCTTGCTCCTGTTGGAGACAAATCATTAATACAGCTCTTACATTTCACAGTGGGAAGATCTGTGGGAACCTGGGAAACTCTTTTAAGGTATCTCACTGCAGTAAAACAGGGCAACCAGGCTACAGTAAGTAGGACAGAGGCAGCCGTCGGTCCTTTGCAGCAGGAGAAGGACAGGCAGGGCTGGGGTTCACCCCACAACTTTCTGATGAGGAAACCAAGCTGACGGTGGCAACCTTGCAAAAGGATCCCAGGCCAACTTGTCCGGGGGAGCAGCCAGCGGGTAAACCTTGTTTAAATTAAAGGTGTTCTCTTACCTTCTCTACGCAGCTGTGTTCCAGTTGTTCGACCTTTGTTGCAAGTTTCAGGTTTGCTTGCATTAGCTTGGACACTTGTTGTTCAGAGCGGGTCTTTACCGATAAAATTATTCCTGTGAAACAATTCACAGTGGGTCGGTTTCACAATGTAAAACAGACACAAGCAGGAGGTTAACAGTACACAGGGTCTGTACTCAAGGAGTTAAACGTGTTCCTCTCGAGCTCTGGTTCTGTCATCTTCAAACCACCCTTCCCCAGAGTTTTTCTTAATGAGGAGGGTTTTAAATTAACCACCCCGGGGATTCAGATACCGATACTCTGCTGGGAAGAGGCGGTCTGGCCTCCGAGCTGAATTAATCAGGCAGACTGTCATTCAAATCCTGAATTTGAATTTACTCCCTTGGCAGAGCCTGGGGGGAATGTAACTGGCAGCTTTGTTGTGACGAGGGGCTGCGTTTCAGCCGGTTTCATGGCGTCGGGAGCCTTGCTCTAACAGCAGTGCGCGACACAGCCTGGGGCACAAGGCTCGTGTCCCCCTCCCCGGGGCCGATGGCTCCTGCTGGGTGTAACAGGACGTGGCACATCCTCTGGTCCTTCAGGTTTTGGCTTCACCTTGCGCGGCTGCAGTAAGGGCACGCACTTTCTCATTACAGTGGAGGTGTCACTTCTCTACTGACATATCGTTAGGTTATTACATATGAACTCAGCCCCCGCAGCAAAGGCTTTTTCTTCCCACCCTTTTCCAAGGGGGGGAAAAAAAAGAAAAAAATAGCTCGGTAAGAGCATGAAGAACATCACGTTCTTCCTACCCGACAGAGCTCTCCTCCGGCTGTTGACAGAACAATGCGCACGGAGGCAGGCAGCGATGCGTGCCCGTGTTTCTAGTGCTACAGGCAGCAGGCTTGGGGTTTGGGGGTTCATTTCTCTGAAGACAAAGCAACCGTGCTGCTTATTTGCATTGATAACATCAAACAGTCCCCACCTGCCGTCACCCGTTCCCTATCAATCCACAGGGACTGAAGGCAGCGAGCCGTGCCTCGGCTCGGACACGCAACACCCGAAGCTTGGGGCAGATTTTCTTTGTCCCCTGTTGCTCCAAGCGGGCAGGCATGGTGAGAAGCTTGGGGGGAAAACCAGGAGCACCCAAGGGTGAGGAGACGTACTTGTTTTTCTGCTGTAAAATGGTGTGTTTAAGAGACACTGAGGTTCCTGTGGCTCACCCAGCTGCACACAAATCCGGTTTCTCTCTGACTTTCACTCCAAACTAAAAAGAGCCACAAGCTGCTCTCACATCTCTGCTTGTCCTGGCCAGTGCCACCGATCAGGCACATTCTCCCCATCAAAACGGCAGCGGGGGCTGCAGGTGATGGACTCTGCCCCAGCCATCCTTTCCTTTTATTCCAACTAAAGACTTGCAGCTGCATCGAGTACAGAGCACTCGCCAAAAGCACACTCGTAGGCACAGGACAACTTTTGGGCTGAGGTTTCACACAGGAATTAGGAATAATCCCACTCCCACGTTTTTTGAATCCCAAAATTCTTTTCCAGAGAAGGAATAAAATGTTTCCAGCTACAGTTGTTTCAGAAGTGTCTGAATTTACATCTATCTGCAACAATTTACAACTACAACAGCAGAGCCAGTAAAGTCTGATTTGGGGACATTTCTATTCCTCTTTTTACAGCGAGCCCTTTGAATCCAGGCAAGAAAGATCCAGAGAGAGACTGGGATGTTCCCTGCAGCACCCCCGGGGGGGGATGACAGAGTCTCAGCAGAATATCAGAGCAGGAAAACCCACTCTGCTACAGAAGCACATTCGGAAGGGCAGGGTTTTACCCTGTTCCCCTGTTAAACTGTTGCCAAAAGGATCCTACGATGCAAACTTCAGGGGCGAGCCATCCCGCTCCAGGAGGGAGGGATGCAAGAACAGAGATTACGGGTTGTTTTTAGGGGAACGTGCCTGATGCTGCCGTGATAGAGTTGGGCATCTCCACTAGCCCAGGCCAGCTGCTGTGCCCCCGTCACCGAGGCATCGCACCAACACAACCAGCAGATTGCGGCTGCTCCAAAGACATTCCAGCCTAGTTAAGGCCACACTCCAGCAATGAAAACTGCACAGGTGAAGCAAGACCCCGGGGTCTCGTGGATCGCTTTGAGAAGGGAACAAAGATGCGACCCCAGATAATTCAGGTGAGGTCGGCAAATCCATCCCACGCACAAGGGAAAGCTGCCGACCGGCCGCACGCACCTACCGTTGATAATCCTGGCCACGCGCCACAGCCGCAGCAGGATCAGCAGCCCGACAGCTTCAAACTCGTGCTCCCGGAAGATGAGGACGATGTCGAGGATGAATGACACGACGACGACGATCCCGTCCAGCACTTCGAACTTGTGGTGGAAGAACTCCCGGCGGTAGACAAAGACTTTAAACCCCACCTCAACCAGGAAGATGGTTAAAATGGAAAGGGAGAGGTAGTGGAAGACCTGGGAAAAGACAGCGCAAGTTTAGGGCCAGGAACCCTCCTGCATGCGTGCACGCAAGCGGGGCAGGCGGGAAAACCTCCATCGCTCAAGGGCATGGCTGATCTGACACTACAAGGAGGGCTGGGGACTTTTCTTCTGCTCTAAAGGACAACCAGAGCGAGCACGTGGCAGCCAGCGGCTTTGCGTAAGCTGGACCAGGAGGTGTGAAGACAATCGGGAGAAGGGTAGCGAGAGCGATTCAGCTCTGCCGCGGCCCAAGGAAACACAAAGCTGCTGCACGGACCGACATGAGCCGAGCCAGGCTGGCCCCGCTCACCGCAGAGTTGTCACACGAGTCCCTGCGAGACCTTTGTCCGTGTGCCTGCGACTGCCATCTCGGCAAAGCTGAAGGTCCAGGTCCTGCCTGCCCAGTCATCCCACCTAGTGGGCTTTGAACCACCAAAGATGGGGAAATCGTGGTTCACATTGGCATTTTCCTGCATTTTACCTTTGGAGTTATATTATATTTGTCCGGATGAATGATTTTCAAGTCCATAAGCAATTCCCCGAGGACCAATAAGGCATCCAGGATGACCAAGCAGACAACCAGGATCTGTCGGAGGAAAAGAACCGATGTGAACTCCTTTCCCAGCATGGACGGATCGGCAGGAGGGGCCAACGCAGCCTTCAGCTAAACACGCTCCAACGTCCCTAATTTGGCTGGTTGTATTTCACGGAGCTTTCTGTTGCTCCTGCCCAGGACTCCCACTCCCACAGCCCCTGGTCACTGGGTTATTCCTGCAAAGTCTCACCCGTACGAAACCGCTCTGCTCCCCACCAAACCCAGCTCTTTCCCACTGCTTGGCGTGGGGGGTCTCAGGGAGTTGGAGCCGGGGGAGAGCACGTGCCTCCACCCGCACCGTGACGAGCGTGCACTGAGGCTTGTCGCCGCTCAGGAAACATCTGCACCCGCTGCCGAGCGGCTCGTTTCCGACAGGACGGCCCAGCTCGGAGACAGCAGCTGCTCTCGCAGGAGTCACAAGTGCTCACAAGTTCGGCGCTGCTCCCAGCCCGCCCCGCTGCATGCTCCATCCCACACCAGCTCTGCTGTCACAGAGCTCTTGGCCAAGTCTCGCCCTCATTTCCCTGCGGCCTGAGTTTGTTCTGCCTCACCTGAAACCTGTGGGAGCTGAAGAGCTTTTTCATCATGTCCTGGAAGGAGACGTGGCTCCTGGTGGGCTCCAGCTTGATCTCCGAATCCGACTGCTTCTCCCCATTCTCCCCAGCCTCCTCCTCCTCCTCCCATTTCTGATAGTCGTTGCTCCACTGCACGGGGTCATCGCCCACCACTGTGAAGTGCTTCAGGTACCTGGACATGGCTCTGGATCAAGCTGGCATCACCCTGCCAATGTCTGAGGGACAAGTGCAGAGCGTCACTTCCCTGCTCAGGGCTGACTGAGGATGCCAAATCTCCCCCGTTCCACCACTGCAAGCGTGACAAGAGCATGACATTTTGTTCAGACGTGGCCGGCCAGGCAGCATGGATGGGCCCTGCTGACGGGAAATTGCTTAACGGTGGTGCCGCTTGTTTTGCATCACCTCCCACAGCACGAAGCAGAGCCCCCGCCACCCTCCCTGGTGCTTTTCGCACCCCGTTGGGCTGCTCTACAGCAAGGAACTTCCTCGTGAGGTATTTCCAAACATCTCAAAACAAAGCATTGATTACAGGAGAAAAAACGCCAGCCCTTATCTTGCATCTCACGATGCCAGAGGAGGCAGCTGCCGATTTCCCGTTGGAAAGAGCCATTGTGTTTCTATTAGACACTGATCGACGGAGGCTACCCATCAGAAGCTGGAAGCAGGCGATTTCCTTCCCTTCATTGGCTCTCTCAACCCCTACGCGCCAGGGCAGACTGCTGTTAGCATCAGGTCCCAGACAAACCCTCCACCGCGCTCCCAGAGCTGCCCTCGTCTCTTCAGGTGGCCACGGCTGCAGCGCAGCTGCCCCTGGGCTAACTGGAGCCTCCTCACCCTCCAACCACACCACCAAGCCAAAGAAAAGCCACGATTTCCCTTTGTTAACATCAGGGGCCACCATTATTTCAGCCTTTGCAGGCAAAACAAGCAGGCGATCCACGCGTTTTGGCCTGGCTGGTGGGTGATACTGTCCTCTCCCATCTCCTCTCCCCGCATCCTCCAGAGTCGACCTCACCCCGACGCATCCCGGCTTCAGCCTGTCCCTGTGGGCACCCAGTGAGGGGCAGAACCAACCCCAAATGATCCCGGCTGCAGGCGAGGCTCCATCAGCACCCACTCTCATGTTCCTCTCTCCCAGCCCCACCAGCTCATCCTTCCTCTTTGGGCATCCCGGCGAGGCTGCCTGGCCCAAAAACCCTGCCGAAAACTGCTCCTGACGAGCGCACACCACCACGTCCCCGAGACTGGCGGGACTCTCCCTCCATCCATCCTTGGCCGAAGCCGGCCGGGATGCCAGCACCACCTGCTCTTAGTCCGCTGGAGCCGCCGTGGGTCTGCCCGTGCCCCCGGGCTGCTCTCCCTCCCCTCGGCTCCCCGCAAGCGCAGGTCCTGGGGGGCCACGGTGGGATCCGCTCACAGCGGCGGTGGCTGGTGGGGGGCGTGGGGGGTCCGGGCCCACCCCG
>VYZM01010060.1:183-20189 GCA_013398915.1 Dromas ardeola | reverse complement strand
CCCCCCGCCCCCCTAAATTTTTTAAAAACTTTCTGTAATCAGTCTGCCCCCAGCCCGCCCAACAAACCCAGCGGACATCCAGGAAATGGAATGGTGAGCCTCTGCCGAGATCAGGACCGGCTGCTGAGCAGGGACACAGATTAATCCCACAAAGAAGGGGGAGGTCCAGGGATCAGGAGGATTACAAAAGCCTAATTCCTAGAAGTTAGGCCTGGATTAACCTGCCTCCATTTACAGGCTCGTGTTTTGTCAGACGGGCTCTTCTTACTTTGGCTCCCCCCATCTTTCAAACACAAGCTGGTTTTGGAGGTGGCCTGAGCAAACTCAGCTGCGAAAAGAATCGGGGACCCAGCTCCACTAGTACCTCTCCTGGGACAAACCTGAGATATTTCCAGTTCTCCCCCAGGAAGAAACATCTCACTGTTTTTACGCTTTTAAAGACTAAAGACATTTGTTTCTTGGAAAGCGTTTCTTCCTGGAAAGTGTCAGAACTTTTGCTGGATCATGAAAATTTTCTAGCACCTCATCCCAAAGCGCACAGGCCTGTCCCCATCCTCCTCCCGGGGGCGATGGGGAATCGGCACAGGCAACACCCCCCTGGAGCTCCAAAACCCCTGTCCCTCACCCCAAACCACCCACCTGCAGAGACCAGCCGGGCACATGGAGTACGACAACAAGGGCAGCAGCAAGGAGGAGCTTTATCCTGGGAGTTTCCAGCTAATTAAGGCATTTTGGTTTCAGCTGACTCCAGTAAACACCGACACAACCAGCTAATGGTAGAAGGCACCAGCTCAGGACTGGCACTGCAGATGGCAGATCTTCTCCTGAGAGCTCAACAGACCCAACCCCCTTTTCAGTACAGAGTGAGGGTTTTAAGGAGAAAACAGGCAGATTCTGCTTCTCCATGAGCTGAGTCGTCTTCATACTGAGTGGGCTCACCTGGCCCCGAGCACAGCTGCTGAGCTACTGGGGTGATCACAACTGTGAACAAAGCCTCATCCTCAGAATTCAAATAAAATCCCAATAATCAGCACATGCACGCAGAGCTCCAAAGAGACATGAAACTCTTGGCGAGGACCAGCCTGGCACTGGGTGCGATTTAAGGGTGAATCCAGCGTTATGGGAGTGGAGCAGGGGGAGCTCAGCTGCTTCACCCCGGGGCCTCACCTTAAACCTCTTCCCAGCCCGACAGCGGGTTAAACTCCCCATTTCTACACCTTTTTTTTACAGTAACCACACTTTTTGACAAGCCAAGTCAAACGCCCATGAAAACAAGACACCAGAAAGATGTGGTCTACCACAGAAACCCCCGAGGCTCGAGCCCCTCTTTCGGTAGAAGCAGGAAGGGTAGAAAACCCCGACTGCTTGGAAACAGCTCGACCTCGTGAACTCACCAGCTGCCCAAAATCCCCGAGGAGAGAGTGCTTTGCGTCACACCTTGCAAGCCACAGCTTTGAGTAAGAACCGCCTCAGGTGGCACCTCCGGGGCAGCGCACGGGTAGCTCAGCCCACCTCCCGCACCCCACAGCAACCCCTCGCCCCCTCCAGCGCCCGCCACGGCCCAGGCGCTGCGGGGTCCAGTTCTCATTCAACAATTAATATCGGTCAGAGTTTAAACTCGGGTCTAAAACCCATCGTACACATCAGGGGCTCGAGTGCCCCAACGCCTGTGTCCTCCCATGGAGGCCCGAGCGCCGCTGGGGACCAGGTCTTACACTGCAAGCGAAATTAATGTCTTGTTGATGGTTTTTAAGTACCGCAGCTTCACTCAACAACTCGGGACTGGAAGCCACGATAGCACTGACACATCCTAAAGCAAACCAGGAACCACCAGAGGTGACCTGTGCTGAAAAACAGCCTTCCCACGGCCAGATGGCAAAGGGGCCTCACCTCATTTCAGAGGCACCGCTCTCTAGAGTAACATCCGGATCGACAGAGAGTGCCTCAGATCTTACCGCTCTTTTCCAGAGTAACACATTGATGTTGGACTCGGGCAAAAGATCTCCTGTGGAGATCTCCAGCAAGGCCTGGGACCCTCCCTGCTGGTTTGCCCTTCGCGACTTCTGTGGAGCTTTGGGGCAGCAGGAAAGGGCGCTGGGGCTACGGAGAGAAGGGCCTCAGGAGGCTCATGTGCCGCTCTCTCCATTCCACATGCAAACTAGATGTTCCTACAAGTATCATCATGGAAAAACAATAGGAAAAGGGCAGCTGCTGCTCCTTCTCTCCCTCCACTGACCAAAAAACCTGCAAAAAGGGGCATAAAACGTGCCTCTGAACCTCTGATCACAACCCATAGCGACATCAGCAGGTCTTTCCTTCCAGCCGCCGTGGGGCAGCAGGAACCTTTCCACCTCCACCACGGTGCCGTGGGACTTCCTTCACCCCGAGCAGCTGGGGAGCCGGGGGGACGTGAGCCACCCCAGGGGAATGCAGCCAAGCAGAACACGCAGCCCAGAATAGGCGCCTGTGTCACTAAAACTGCATTCGAGGAGAGAAAAAACAAGTCGCGGAGGACAAAGGTGTGACACGGCGACACACGGAATGGTTGGTGAGCTAATGGTGGCGGGGACGGGTCAATGCATTCCTCTAGATACAAGTCAAATAAAAACGGGTTCCACGTGTGCTCCATTATTCACCAGATCAATAACAGACACGCAGGTGACTGTTTTACAAGGAGGGAGAAAAATTACAGAGCTATAAAGAAAACCCACAGATGTGATTTAAAGGGTGAAAGTAAGATTTTGAGAAAGCCTTTAACAGGCAATCTCTGACACCTGATCTAATGAGCTCATCAAAAGATACCTAAGAGGTGGTTTGATTAATTAGCTTTAGAGGAAGGGGGGAAAAAAAAAAAGTCTTCAGAGTACAAAAAAGGTTCTTTGATTTGGCAGAGAAATACATTAAGACCCCAAATCAATGTCTGGGGACGGCCCAGAAGATGCGTTTTTGTCAAAAAAGTTCAGCTCTCTCCAGAAGTGAAGGGGGACTCATCCGCTAAGGGGGACGCCAGAACAGAGCTGGTGGTTTACGGGAGCTGGGGACTTCAGTGACAGAAACTCCTTCTTCATAACCAGACTCCACCAAGCACCAGAAGTTCACCACCGCAGCTGTTCTAGAACAGGCTGAACAATCCCTCGTTTGACTTCTAAAAATCTCGCGGTATTTTCCACAAGGCACCTGAGAGGCGGCGGCGGATGAAGGGATATGGACCAACGGGGCACTCCGGTCACGGGCGAGAGCAGCGTGCCCAGAGCCGGCGTCACACCTCGTCCATCACCTTCAACTCAGCCCGCTTCAGCTGGCGTACGCCAAGCCTTGCTAACCGAACAGACAGCAGTGGTAAAGTCTACTCCCTTTCCCTTCTTTGCCAAGAATTTACAGTTCTTTAATTAAGAACCAGAGAAAATTGGTCCCATCCTCAGCTACGATCCTCCCAAGTCCACGGTCCCAACACAGCAGGACTTGTACTCAAGGCAAACCCCACTCAAAACACGAAACGATAAACAGGAGCGGAGATGAGCGAGTCCTCCCACGCACGTGTACCTCTGGGAACCACTGGGCTGTGAAAAACAGAAGTTCAGATACCAGCGTCTTCTGCCCCTGACCTGCAGCGTCCTGACTTGTCCGAGAGCTCTGCATGGAGCGCTCCGGGAGCTTCATGCCTGCGCCCACCCCCTGTGGTGGGAGGGTGCCTGCATTTAAGGGCAGTATGTGCATTAAAGCTCCAGAACCAGGTCTGGATCCAACACTCCTGTTTAAAAAACATAACCTCCAGTGCTTGCGGCTTAGACAAATCCAAACCAAGAAGTTGTGGGTTTCCAGAACAATTTATTTATCTAAGTCAGGTCCTCGGATAGCAGTAGTGTCTATGTTGTGATAAACTGACACTGAGAAGATTTAACAATTTCTTCATTTAATAAGTGATTTTCACTACATGGTATTGTACACTGTTATCTGTTCAAAAAAGATTAACAGTTTTTAAAAAACAAGATTCTGTGAGAGATTTATATAAACCGGTGATCAAGATCAATGCCTCTGGTTGGCTTATCAAGCTATTTTCTACATTTCTGTGTAGAACAAAGTCCTTAGGCTAAACCACACGAGCCCATTCAGGCAGATCTAGAACCGTCTCCGTAACTCACATCTTTCTGACACTGGCTGCCACAGGACTGATGCCCCTGTAAAACGGTCCACTTGATCCAACATAGGGAAACTGTACAAAAATGTGTTTACTTTTACCAGGAACAGAATAAACAGCACAGCATTTCTACTTGCTATTTCAAGTCAGGACTTCCTTTTGTCTCCAGGAGGAAGGCGTGAATGGAAAGCCCTGCCAACTCTGCGTGGTGGGTCGTGTACGAACAGTTTTCGAAGCGAACTTTGGCTTCAGGAAAGACACAAACACTTAAAATAATGGCTTTAATTGTCATTTGAAGTATCTGGAGGGGGATGTGTGTCTGAATTAAATATACATCATACCAGTGATGCTGGCAAGGTTGAAGGTTATTTCTAATGTCGACCGCAGTAAAACTAACGTGTACATGACAAGACATTAAAAGAAAAGCAATCCCTTTAAAACAAAATTTAACGTAAAAAAAGTTCACAGTGGTTTGTATAAACAGTATGTGATTTCTGACAGTAACAAATTTCTACTCTCACAGCACACTAGTGCCCTCTTTAGATCCTAAAGAAGAAAAACAAGCATTTACACTACTCATTGTACAGATTCAGAAAGTCAGTTGTACAATTACCCATAGTGACAGGATAAGATGCTGTGGAGTGTACAGCTGTAACACCAACGAAAGGGAAGTTTAAAACTCTTTTCCTGGGAGGGAGAAAAGTCTTTCATTCGCTGTTACAACCAGCAAATGCCATTCATCAAATCAAAAGGAAAACCACAAACACATTATCTATTTTGAGCAAGCTGAACAGTACACATTACAGTTTTAAAAATGGAGGTTATATACTATAATACAAGTCCCAACAAGGCAGCGCCAAAGTGACTATTTCTTTGCTTGTTTTGTGATCATACCCCTGGGAGGCGTTACGGGTCTGCTGGAATTGGGCTTCTTTTTCTCTGCTGGTTTCAAAATCTGAAAAGATAGTTCAGTCATTTAGCAAAAAGTTTTAGCTTTCTTACAATCGAACAATTAATTCACTAGTAAAGGCATTATACAGGTCATCTGGACAAGTCATAAATGTGCCAATAAATAAATGTTTCCTACTCAGAGCTATGACAGAACTTAGGGCAGCTGATCTGAGAGCCCACAGCAATGGACACAGGCTGACAGCTTTGCTGGGATGATTTAATTCCAGGGTAAAACAGTTCATCCACTCACACCAGAACGGGCTT
This sequence comes from Dromas ardeola, assembly GCA_013398915.1. NCBI lineage: Eukaryota > Metazoa > Chordata > Aves > Charadriiformes > Dromadidae > Dromas > Dromas ardeola. The sequence continues at coordinate 14,836 of VYZM01010060.1, read as the reverse complement.
ATATTTTTGAAGACATGAGTGCAAACACAGCCCTGTCTACACGTGATATCTGTAAAGATCTATTTGACACAAGCGTTATAGTTTTGTAACAGTAAAGTATCAATTCAAATTAGAGCAAATTTAGTGTGACTGGACTACGTGGGAGGTAAAATCTTCAGATACCATACCTGAAAAGAGCACATTAGAGTTTCATCCACACTCATCATGGCACCCGCATTATCAAATTCTCCACAGTAATTTGGGGCAGAAAAGAGAGTTACCAATTGCCTTTTTGCAAAAAACTCATATCCATCTTCAACAACCTTTAGAGAGAAAAGCAGAAACGTTAAACTGGACAATTTCTTCCTGTCAAGATGCAAAGCAGCTTTAACAGAACCAGCAGTTAAAACTGTCTACAACTAAGGAACACGAGTTCCAAACTTTTACACCACAACAGGAAGACCACTGCAGGATCCAGTTCAGCAACACGTCCATTAGCAATGAGAAAACCAGGATGCTGCTAGGTTCAAGACAATCTTGTTCAGGAATCAGAGACTCAGTTTATACGTATTAAGGAAAAAATGTTCATTACAAGGGTTGTTGAACATTGGGACAAGTTGTTTAGAGACAGTGAAATCTCAGTCCTTGCCTCAGGCTTACACCGGTCTGTCCTGTGTTGAGTACATGCGCGTAGGGTTGGACCAGATGACCACCTCAGGTCCCTTTGAACCTGAATTATTCTATGGTTTGATGTAGAAATTAAGATACCTGATGAGCTCTACATATGAGATCCAAATCATGTTTATGGAGAAACTTAGCAACCACTTCAGCACCAAATGTGAAGGACACTCCTCTGTCATTTTCACCCCATCCTAAGACATCCTTGTCCGGGTCAGACCACAAGAGATCACAGAGTAGACCTTGATCTGGTACATCAGTGGGGCGCATAATTCGTCTTATCTGTTCCATTGACTGAAGGTCTGGTGACAAACCTGTTCAGAGTTAAAGACACAGACAGTTCACATTTCAGTCCAACTTTGCTCTGCAGGACTGAGGTATTAATTCAAGACCAAAATAATTTGCATTCAAACTGATTCACCATTGCAATTTTACGTAGTTCAGTGGCAACGTTAACCGACATTTTCTTAATCCCGCATTTGTTTTAAAGCTTTAGTAACAGAATACAAGTCACTTTCTGCAAGATTTACTGGAAGCAAGATAAGCAAAGCTATTTCCACATTTTAGAGGATTACAATAATCTCACTGTAATATTTTGCAAGTGTCTGTTAAAAGAGCTGCTAAGTAAGAGAGGCATTAATACTAGAAATCACAGGGTATGTTTATTTTAACGATCAGGCCTAGTAAGATGAAACACACTATCAAACAGACCCCAAACTATTTTTCACTGATATGTCTCCCTGGGCAACTGTAATTACTTGCAAGTGACAAAACATTTAAGGTGCAGTATGTATTTTATTACTTTGAAAAGTTGCATGAAGCAGTATCACATAGCATAACAGAGCCAATTGCTCTGTCAGGTTGAACAGGGCTTTCAGCAACCTGACCTAGTGAAAGATGTCCCTGCCCATGGCAGGGGGGATTCTACTAAATGATCTTTCAACCCAAACCATTCTATGATTCTAAGAAAATGTATGTTTTCAGAATGTACGTAAAACTCCTAGTCATATAAGACTAAAAAACCTACAAGGATTCTTTACTCAAAAGGAGATGCTATTAAATATGCCTTTTGGTATAAAAGGAAAAGCAGATCATTGCGTCTGAAGTTACAAAACTACCAGCTCAATGATTCACAAACCTGACACTAACCAAGCTCAACCCCATCTCATACACGAACCAAGTCAGAGAAAAATCCCTGAAGTTCTGACACTTCAACAACGTAAACATGAAATTGCCATGACTGATTCTAGAGTGTTACAGTTTCTCAAATATCAACTAAGGAACTGTCACTTACCCCCATGACAGCAGAATATTTTCTCATCCACAATAGCTGCAATTGGTAAACAGTTAAAACAGTCTGTGAAGGTTTTCCACAGCTTAATGTTGTATCTCCTCTTACCTAGAAGACATTTTTGAGAAAAAAACAGTCAATATGCTTTTCTAGAGCAACTACAACCAACCTAATATGGCTGCCTTAAGTTGACTAAGACTTGCAACAAGTTAGCATTAAAGCCTCTACACAATTTATCTTCTCTGATATCCGCTAATATACTTTATTGCTTTATAAGAAAGTTGCAAAGGTCTCCTTCAGTAAGGCAGGGCGCTCTGAAGCATCTCTGAGGATAACGCAAGTCTGTTCAACAGAACAACATTCCACTGTTGGCAGCCAGACTCTTCAGTCCCAACTTTGCTTTGGAAAATGATCCCTTGGAGAATTTGATCCATTTCAGAAAATCCTGCCATTTGCTGGTTTTTTTGTTTTTTTTTTTTTTTTTTTTTTTTTCAGGGGATGAGTGCAATTCTTGGAAAGCACATTTTCTTTAAACTTCTGCTAGTTCTTTACCACCTGAAGTCTCTCTAGACAAAGAAACAGGACTGAAAAATGAAACTGCTACAGTTTTACTTTCAAAGGGACTCTTCCAACAGATATGAACCCTGAACACATTTGTGATATATGACTAAGCCTGTGATTAATCTCTGAGGAGTCAACTCTGAAATACCACACATCTTTGTTTCCTCACTGAAGGAGAGCAAGACATGGCAAGTACATCTTGTAAGTTACAAGCCAAGTAACATAACATAAGTTGTGTCCCATAACACAAGTTGTGAGAATGTTTCAGTGCACAATTAGTTTAACAGTTTAATCTCCTCTACATTACCTGGATTTATTAAGTCACATCTTTTGAAACAGGAACATACACTTCTACTTCACCGCTAAATTACTTGTTATATTAGAGTAATGTCTACGTACAGTCTCTGTCACAATAGACCTTAACGCACTCTGCAGTGACAGAGCTGGTACATTAACTACGTAGCAACATTTGTTCAAAAGGAGTGCTCGTGATGCCAAATACGTATCAGCACATTTCTTCATTAAAAGGCTGACGCACTGGTTCAAGTAACAACTTCTGCAGCTGAAGCCACCTACTGAAAGAGCAAGTATCTGGTGCTCAATCCAAGCACGCATCACACTGAAGGCTTCACACGTGCTTTGTCCCATTTATCAAAGGAGATACAGGTTTTGGACAAAGCAACAACACACAACACAGCAGTACTGCATCCAGAGAAGGGCAAAGTCTTTTTTTTTTTTTTTAACATTACAAAGTTACAGATTGCAAGCACTGTAACATAACCACAGTAAAGATCAGCCCATTCTCCAAGTTACACTATAACACATGCATATGTCATCACCATCCCTCAGATGAAACAAATGGAGGTGAACTTTTGTTGAGCACATCAAGTAAAATTCTCTCATCTCTCATCAGATGATCATCTCTTAAGAACTTCAGTAATATGTACCAGTGAGAACTGTTAGTTAACATAGCGGCCAATAAATAAAATTACCCACTTGCATGCTGCTTTGTACTGTGACGATTGGATTCCAATGGGATTAGGGAAAGGACACATTTCTCTTAGCCCAACAGGGCTAAGGGAACTTAGTCCCCCTGAAGTGCCCAAAGGGAACTGCAAGTTAGGAAAGAATCATCTAACACCTCAACTCTGGCACCTCCTATCCTGCTTTCCCAAGCCAAAGATGCACACATCACTATTACTTACATTCATCGTAAAACCCATAAATTCTATTGATGCTGGCACATTCATGGTTCCCTCTGAGGAGGAAAAAATTCTCTGGATATTTAATTTTGTAGGCCAATAGAAGACAAATTGTTTCTAAAGACTGTTTTCCTCTGTCAACATAATCACCAAGGAACAGGTAGTTGCTTTCTGGTGGAAAACCTCCATATTCAAAGAGTCGAAGCAAGTCATAGTACTGTCCATGGATGTCACCTGTAAAGAGTATTCAGAAACAACGTGTAAGTGACCCTCTGCTACATTGATTGAATCTAGAGAAAGAACAAATACATAACACTTCAGAAAGAGAAAAGCTTGCAGTTTGATACTGCATACAACATACTTAAAAATCACAGTTTGTCTTTACTTATATAAAATGATCACATTCTGAAGTTTGACATATATGTAATGTAACAGTTAACTGCACTAAGATGAAGTATGTAGCTACTTAAAAATATTCACACGCCTCTAAAACAACATCAAGATTTCAAGAAACCAAGTGTGTGTTCAAATGAAAATCTGACATGCAGTTAAATCCTTTATTTGACTAGTGGCTGTGAGATCAGGAACCTTTGCCTCATTCTTGGTATTTCCACACAGCATTACTAACATGGATGGAAAACTGACCACTTGGGGAGCTTGCTTTCCTTTGTACCACCTCTGGTGCATTCTTGACACAGCTTTTAATTCAAATTCTAGCAGTGGGGTTGTATCAAAAATGAAACTGGCATTTCTGTCTTTGATTTAAATAATGGTTTTGTTTCTGACAAGCAGAACACTAAATCATGGTTTTAGACTACCAATGTTATAAATACTGAACAAGCTACTTCAATTTGAAGTAAATCCTCAATGTTAGAGTAGGATAAGATACTGTTTGCTGGAAGCTTTTTAAAGTGCGTTTATTGAGGCTTTTGACATTCTTCATTCTTTTAGCATAACTACACATGTGTATGTGTGTGCGCGTGCGCAAAATGAGCACCACTGTGTACAAGTACAGTGAAACCGAACTAGAAGGTAATTCCCAGAAACAGTACAGAAATCTAAGTTTCCAAAAGGATTTTAAAATATTGCCAAACCACTGTTCAACTCTGAATAGCAGCTACAATAAACTACTGTAGTTCTCCTTTGTTTCCCCTTGTTTAGTCACGACTACGACAAACACTATTTCATTGATACCAAAACTCCTTTCCAAAGCTCCATGTAAATCCCCTCCCCAAGAGGCCTGGTGAAACTGGACCAGTTACTTTTTGGGTTTGGATTATTTTGGTCCCCACTCCAATTCCTATGTTTGTTACCTTTTCCTCAACTCCTCCACCCTAAGCATCCAGCAGGGTTTATCTTCCCTTTGTTTATTAGTTCCACTATTAATAAGTAAGTGACAGCAGCATCTGGCATTTGTCCTCTGCTTAAGGTCCGCATTTACCTGACACCCCTGTCCCCACAAGCATCAAATCATAATCTCAGTACTCACCGCATATTTTCAATGGAGCTTCAAGTTCTAATAGAATAGGCTGACTCAGAAAGATTTCTCTGGATTTCAAGCACAGTCCTCTAATTTCATTCTCTTGAAGTTGAACATTTTTGCCTGGTTTTGATCCTCGCACTGTCAGGAGGAGTCAGAAGTCAATTATCAAAATCAACAATATCCCTAGTGTTATTTTAAGAGCCTGACTAAATGCCACTGTAATACAGAATGAGAAGATAACAGGATAGTATCAGTCTGCTGAGGTGAAACTGCACTGCCATGTTACCTGAGAAAGGGTAGCGTATTGTTTCAGTTATATGTTACTTTCATTTAACAGAACTCGTGGCTCAACACTTCCCCCTTTAAATGTCACACTTTAAATAGCATCAGTTTAGTTCTATTTACTTATAAAACCTATCTTGGACAATGTGACTATATGTATGTATGTATTTATTTAAAGTGAAGCAGTTATACACTTGCTCTCTGGAAAGCTGTCTGAACTTGAGAAAAGGAAGTCTCCCGTTTAATCATCAATATCATAGCTCGTATGTGCAAGCTTCCAGAAAACTAACATATAACCTTGCCTAAGACAGTATCTAAACAAAGACGACTACAGTACCAATAAATACTGTACTGCCCCATTCTAGACTGCAGTTAGCAAACATGGAAGAAGAACAAGCATATGATTAGAAGGTCAGAACTATACATAAGGAAACATTTTTGGATCACAATGACAAAACTTGTCTTCTTATCATTGTATTTGAGCACAGCAAAAGACAAGCTAGTAGGAGATTATTTCCCAGCCTCAGACCACTCTCCCCCCCAGCCCCACTCCTTTACNCCATCTCCCCCACTGCAACAATTCACAATAGTTGGTTCCCTTCAATATCCATCAAAGCTTTCCTAGTCTGGACAACAAGGACACTAGCTTGGCCCGAACAAGTTTCTACAGCCACCAGCACAGCTTTCTCTCCATTTACCTATCACACACACTGACCCCCTCTCCCCAGTTTCTGTTGCCTAGAAATACAAATGGCAGCAAGTCTGTAACTACAGCTAAATTGCAAGCAACAGCATTTATCAGTGTTAGGATAAGATTAAATAAAACCCTGTGATTATGCCTTACTGGTGAAGCTGCTTATACTTTTATGAATGCAAGCAACAAACTCCACACCCTTTCAAATACAAGAACCTATGCAGTATTATCTTCCTGAATTCCTAAATAACCTTTTAGGTACCGTTTCAGTCTAATTCCCTTGACACTGTTTAACCTCCGAGTGAGATATCTGGAAGGTACAGATGACTCAAATCTCTGTACTGTCACTGTGGGCCTTGCACTACATGAAATCAAGAAGTGAGAACTGCAGTAGGAAAGGATGGGGGGGCAGGCAGAGGGCATGTTTTAGGAAAAGTAAGAACAAAACCGGTTGTATTCCAAAGGGATTAAAGTTTCTCATTAGCACAGAACTTTCACACTTTTGTACAAGCCTCTGATCAAGAGTAGAAAACATTGCTCAGTCAGCATGCATCTTATCTAGATCAAGAATAAAATGATCATGTAATATCCATCCATAAAATCAAGTGTCATTGGACACAATCTCTACCAGCACTTGCAGTGTTACAACCAAAACAATTCTACCCTTCATTACTGACTCCTGGAGACCCTAGTCACGGTGGCACATGCTGCCCTACAGAACCACTGACTAGACCCTAAACCACACAGTGTTTCCTCAAGCAAGCTTCAAAATTCAACTTTAGTTCAAATTACAATGTATACTGACAGTGACATTAAGTTAATTGCAGGTCAAAAGTCATGGTTTTAATAATGTTATCTTTCAAGCAATACATGCTCCTTTATTATTCACTGCCTATGTATTATCACTCAACGCTGACATTACATGGCAACGCTGGAATTACCACTAAACTTCACATCTTCCATTAAAATATTTGAAGTAATGAAGCATATAAATGAAAGTTAAATCTTTGTCACAGCAGTTTATCACGCATGAAGCTTTTCATCCATACAGTAATTTTTCCATCCATACAGTAATTTCCCAAACACTCCTGAGCAATGAGCAAGTTACTCAAAATGCCAAATATCCAGAAGCAATAAAGAACTGAAATGCACAGAATAAAGTGCTCAGCTGTCTGAATTATAAATGTTAAATTTTCCCCTACAATTCATCTTTGTTTTTGAGATAATACAATATCCTTGCATTTAGTTTTCTGAGAAGCCAAAAAAAAAAATCTAACTTTCCATGATTTGCTCTTGTTAGAAATTCCTAAAACCAAACTCTGTATCTCACACCCATAAATTAAAAAGCACAAAAATTATACAGACTACGTAATGCACTGAGTCACTAAAGCTCATGAATAAAGCATATGCATTCATTTTTGCTGAGGATTAAATGAAAATCTGAAAACTGACTGTTTCAGATACAAATTTCCTATGTTTCTCCAATATATTTTTATTGAACCAGTATAATCTTCATGCAGTCTTAGTCATCTGCTTGTAGAAAACCCTGACAAGATAAAATAATGCTTCGATGCAGTTCACAAATTCACTAGCACAGATACCAGAAGGATGAAAGAACAGGACAATCTGATTCGCTTCTGTAGCACGGTGCCTGCCAATGACATTTTGACCACTTTCATCCAACATGGAATTGGCACAGAAGAAATCAGAGTGTTCAATTTCTTCTAACATTGACCTACATATCCTGAAAAGCTGGGAAAAATATTTTTGGCTTCAGAAGAATCAAGTACGCAGAAGTGCATGTTGGTTTGAGGAATCTATATTTTTAGTGCACGGATTTTCTCATCCACAATGAAAGAGCTGGCAAAGAAACGCAGAATGCTCAGTCTGAATGACTTCTTAAAAGGTTTCTCCGAGTCTTCAAGTTACTTAGTCCACTAAGAAAGGCAAAAATAATAACCTATGAAAAATATGTGGTGTTTACAGCTTCTTTTCTCTGCTTTGGACCAAAACAAGGCAGCTTGTAGAGATCAGACAGCACAATACTAATTGGCAGCTTGGTCACAAAGTCAAAAGAGCAGCTCAATAGTACTGTACATGCACATTTGTTCTTTCAATGCCTCAAAATAGCCTCTCCCAGAAATGACAGTCTGGAACTGACAGTGGAACAAGCTAAAGATTAATCAGGTGAGGAAAAAAGTCAGCCTATTTCAAATAATATTTTATTTATGTCTTGTCTCAACATACTGCTGTGCTATTTCCAGACAGTAATATATTCCTATCCCCTTTTAGGCAGAGATGCTCCTGTTCTTAAAAATCATTTTTTGAGTGCTTGAATTTCAATGTCCAGTTTGGGCAGTCTTCTAACCAGTAAAATCTTCTCCACCACACAAGTACGAGAAGTTTTAGAAAAATAAGCTCTCCACTGGATGGAAAAGACTACAGAAAAGATCCCTCCCTGGAGCCCGGATGATCTCTGAAGAGATACTGACTTGAACATAGGTTCCAACTATGAAAATTAACGTTGCTTTCCAAAAGAAGGAGGAAAACTGCTGGAAAGCGACAACAGATACCAACTTTAAAATGAAGGCCCACTATTAACAGAGGTGAGTGCAGTACGACAGCGGCCCAGCAGAGGGGGAAAAGGAAGTAAAAGGAAGAAGAGCAAGAACTTTATGGCGCCCCTGTCATTTTGATGCATGCAAACAGAGCTAGAACAAAGCTTAGCTGCAGCTGCCAGGAGTTAAAACACTGCTTGACACCCAGGACAACCTCTATACATTTCTTTGTGAAGGGTAAGTGCGTCAAGAACTGTGGGATCTAGAACGTAACAGTCAGATGACCGCATGCATGTAGAGTACAAGAGGCTTCTATACCATGTCCCATCACTAGCATCTCCCAATGCTCAGTTTGGTGCCACACAATCCCTTACCTATGCTATTACAAAACTGAGTATTACCTCATTCAAGGTTAATATGAAAGGGATGGATACTTAGGAAAGTATTCAAAAACAGCAGAATATTAAAAAATACTAGAAATTTCAGTGATCCAAACATCTCATTCAGAGGCTGAAATGCTGTGACTGAAGTGGCTAGAATCAAGTTCCCGTACAGAAAATGTTTTAAAGAAAATAGTCTATCAGCAGGTCATTTCATTTTTTGGCTTATTAAACATTCTCCCAGTTTTACCATATTTTACGTTCAGATGTCTGCAATCCTAGAGACACTTCCAAAAATACTGCGGGTTGTTTTTAATCTTGTTTTCAGCAGTTCCCGATGACAGTTTCACATTCAGTTTTGCACTACAGCACAAAGGGAATAAATAACTTGAAAGTGGTTGATATAAAAAAGGTTTTACTTTACTGTAGGCATTACCAACTTTGATCAGATCGTTTCAAGTTCAAAATTGAAACTGAAAAGCAACTCCTCAGTGCCCAAGCCTCTAAAAAGAAAAAGTTCTAGTCTACTTTTTAGTACAACAAAAGTTTGCAATAGCATTATCAAACAGAAGATTCTGCATGACTACAAAATTTTCATCCTGTAACATACTTCCACACTGGAGAGAGCTTCGTAGCAACAGGTACTCACGCTGATCACTAATACTCAGAGATGACAAATTCCTCCACTTCACTGACTGGGCAACAAACACAGAATTTAACCGACTTACTTGAATCCACAGCAGTGATAGGAATCTAATCCTCATCTTCCAAATGGAGAACTCCTATTTCCCATTACTAGAAACTGCTGCAACACAGCAGGAAACAATTAACATTAAGCTACACAAACTATGGAAAATTATATGGTTTGAGGTCAACAAGTGCTGCTTGTCTATTAGAAACTTTATCACAGCATCCCAACTCATCAACAAGTGAAATCTGACCATGTTTCAGATTAACATCTGTGAGAATCAGACAGACTTATCCCTGTGTATGAAACTAGACAGATAGCAAGCCTTCAGACTCATCATAGCTGTATTTAGCAGAAATGTGGAAAAAAAAATAATCAGAACCCTGCATTTGGAAGAAATAGTCTTCTCTAATGTCAGCAGAAGTTTATCCATACTCTTTGACTCAACTATTTTTAATAACTCTTTCCCCATTTGGAGCAAATTAGAGAGAGTATCTCCTTGACAGCTATACACCAGGCTTTACCGGGAATAGAAATCTGTGGGTGTATAAACAGGAAAGTTCGAGGATTTGGAGTCTTTTTGCTGATTTTAGCACACTAACCAGGATTTCAGCTTTCAGAATGGCTACCACCATTCTAGCCTCACATGGCTTTATCCAAAGTAGCCTCCATTCATTACCTAGTTTTCTGTTAATAGTGTTTGCAGAGGCTGCAGCACAGAGAAGATTTTGAAAAACGTTAACTCAATTTGGGTTCCACTTATGTATGTTGAAATTGTGTTATTTTACCCTGTTATTTATCATTACCATGGTAAGACTAGTACATTTCAATCTTGTTTTTCTAGATATGTTACTGTGAGCTCCATTTTCAAACCAGACCCTACTTAATCTGTGAAAAGCTGCCAACGCACTAGATGAAGGAAACTGATAAGGGGCTTAAGTTATAGGAACAACATCTGACATGACACGGGAAGGAAGCCATGCTCACACTCAGGGAATCTCGGGATTTGTCACTCATGCTTTGCCTGGAGCTGAGCAGGAATGCTGCCATTTCCCGAAACCCTTTCCATGACCATGCCACTGATTTTTCATCTTACAGGGAGCTTTTCTAGCATCTTCTTTTCTACTGGTAGTTTTGGCTTAGCAGACACGCTCATCCGCAAGCTCAGAACCATGAAGTTACTGCCTACAATACTCCTCCTAGGAGAGTAATTCACTCTCAGGTTTGCCCCTTCTTACTCCTCAGTAAAGTGAGTTAGTTCCATAAATATTCGAGCCTTTATCCACTATCAAGGACACTTACGAACTATTTCAATGCTGTCATTTACTATATTTTAGAAGCCTTATTCTTGTGAAAATTATTGTTAGTACAGTTACTAAAAGTGACAAAATTAGACAACCTGTACTCATGAAATTGTTCCTAGCAGAACAAAACCCCCAGTAGTAAGGAAAGTAACAAATATGAATTCAATTACAGCAAAAAAACATCAGTATGTTCAATGTTTTCACCAAAAGTCCTTCTAAGGTTGAGAACAATGTTACCGAAAAATGGTTTTTTTGTGACATTTCAATGCCAAATGGCTCTGTACTATAAACATTTGGAGCGAGACAGACTTTTCAAATATTTGCCTTAGAATGAGAAGCTGAATATATACTTCTGGGCCTTTTAAAGAACAAAATAATAGTTTCAGCTAACTAGTCTAATCTGGGTGGAAGAGTATCAACTATTTGGGGGAAAAGTAAGAATAATGTCATTTGATCAGAGAAGTCAGGATAGAAAGCAAGTAAAAAACCCCTCACAAATACATTATTAATGCCCTATATTAAGAACAAAAGCAAGAGTAATTTATTATTCACTCTTGAACCACTTCACTTTACCTCAACCATTAGACTAGATTCACTACTGGCGTAGCTCTCGGTCTCTTCCAACAGTGCAATGCTACGGCGTATTATAAAACACAAATACCTGCTTAACCATATTTTCTCACTGATCTGAAATATTTTGTCATGTATCTCCTTAATACTTGCATTCATTACCTTCAAAAAGGAATGGATAACGTCCCCTGTTCATATCATTTGCACTTTACTAGCAAAATCACCTGAAGTTAACTGTTATAGAAATATATAAGTATACAGTTTAAAGACAGCTGTAATGAAGTAACAAATTTCTCTAAAAATTAAAGCTTGCATAAAGATTTGGGCAACTCAGTTTGACTAATCTGATTATTAAAACAGGTTTTGCAGTGTTTCCATGCTTGAGTACGATTTTAATCCGTGTGCAACCTTGTCTGAAAAGGTTATCACTTGAAACAGTTCTGGTACAGGCACACCAGACTTTGTATAACTAACACTATGCAGTTGTTCTACCAGAACCACACTGAAAAATAATTTCCTTTTTGCTCCAAATCTAAATAGGATGAGAATCCTTACACATACTTCAGATATTTTTTTCCCTCCATGCAGATCTCCACCTTGGAAGTTCAGTTCTGTCACCTATGTAGCAGACTGTAATAATTTCAGGGAAAGGATGAGTCAAGTAAATTTTAAACAACCGAAGAGAATGGCATTTGCACAGTAATTCAAACAATTTAGCACTCTATCAAAAATGCAGTGTTTGCTAAAATGACATATCATTTTGCCCTTTCTGGGAAAAAAAAACTATAAAAATGACAGACTGCCACAAAGGTCAATCATTGTCTGGCAAAGATGTTTATAATAGACATTTAATAAGCAACGAAAAAGGACTAGCATAGGTTACTAACACTGGTAATTGTTTTAAATATTTAAAAGACAATCATCCCCTCAAGGAATCCAAACTCCCAGCTGAAATGTCAATAAAGGAAAAAATTTAATTTCAGTTCTGGCAGCTGATGCAACCTCAGGTAACATCTTTAGTTGCATGAACCATCTCTGACAAGAGATCTTGTCAGAAAACCTTCTGAAGCCTGATTTACGAACTCACATCTCCTCCAAACGTATAATACAGATACAAGCTGTGTAAGAACGTAACACATTGACACAGCACATCTTACTACTTTTTGAAACTTTAAACGAGAAATCATTCAAATATCTTTCTAGGATTATCTTATTCCATGTTTTTGATATTAAGAACTTAGACTTTGAGAAAATTGCCCTAATTACACTAGGGGAAATCAAGTAAGAATTGTAACTAATACCTGCAATAAAACTGGGCATGCATTAATATGACACCGAACATATGAATACAGGAGCTGACATCTACAAACCGTACTACTAGAGTTTCAGGAAAATAGTGGTCTAAATTTATGAAGGGAAACCTTTAAATAATTTAAACCAGGGCAGTTTAAATTGGTAACAGGCAAAACCCAAAACGGATCAGAGGAAAAGCCCTATTTACTTTTACTTCTTCTAGTTCAATAATCCCATAATGCATCTACAGGATTTTTAACTCCAAATAATTTCTAGAGTAGCACTATTGTTCCTCTGCCTGACCTTTTGCTATCCAAGTCATTACACAAGCAGAATCTTGTAAGAAGGAAAGGGTGTAATTTCTCTCAGCAACATCTCAGATGACTTTGTGCCAAATGGAAAAAAGTTAAATCCCTGACCAAGCTCTTCAAGCGTAAGTCCAAATGAGATGCCCACCCTGATGTACATGAAATGAGGCTGGATCAGGCTAGCTTCCTTCTCTGAACAATTATGATTTTCTCTGATGCCTGCAAGAAAATTTGTCATTGACTGCTTCACAGCCTTTTGCCCTAAGAAAGATAAGTCAATAATTCTAGTCCGGTCCTGACCCCTGCAACTGAAAGGATGATGCTGAAGACACCTCCTGCAACTTCCAAGTCCTCCTTTGATTTAGAAACTCCCATGCAACTCTTTTCAACCCAAAGCACTAACAATACAAGACAATAAGCCCTTCCACAGACTGTCTGAAACACCAAAACCCAACCCTCTATTCGCACCTAAAAAGCCACCATATGTTACGAATTAAGAGCCAAAGTCCTATAGTAACATTAATGCAGGCAGCCCTCCAAAGCTAAAACCACGGTAACCTGAAAGCCATGCAAGTCTCCTCCCGACTTTCTGAAACGCTGCCTCAACAGACTCCTTAAACACGCTAGGTCTTATTTCCAGAGCCCTACGACTACCCAGCCAAGCACAGCCCCCATGTGCATGTGTGGAGGGCAAGAGAACATCCCAGGTTTATTTTAACACTTTCCTACGAAAATAATACTAAATTAAGCATCTCCTTAGAGCTGCAGGGGAGGAGAAGGAGGGCAGCCGGCTGGTCCCAACACTGCACCGGGAGCACAGAGGGGATCAGAGGGCAGGAAGGACTCGGAAACACATGGGCTGAGGGACAAGTTGGGGCTGAAGGGCAGAGCCGCCCGGGGCGACGGCGGAGCCGAGCCCCGGGAAGACAAAGCGCCTCGGCGCCCCTCCATTTTGGTCCCCCCCCGACCCCACCAGGCGGGCAGGACGCGGTGCATCCCCCGCGGCGGTGGCTGAGGTGAGACCACGGAGGCGCCGCATGGGCGGGCTCCCGGGCACCGGCCCGGCCACCACCCACCCCACGGCCACCCGGCCCGTGCCTTCCCAGACGCTCACCCTCCAGCAGCCGTTGGATGATGCTGTCGATGTTGAGCTTGTCTATATCCGCCATCGCCTCTCAGCGGCCGGGCGGACCCCTCCCCGCGGCTCCCCTCCCTCCGCTCGCTGCTTGGCCGGCCCGACTTCTCTCCTTGTTCTGTCTCGTTTTTACCCTTCCTTCTCTCCTCCCCACTCTCCTTCCCTCTCTCTCTTCCCCCCCCACCCCCCCCTCGACGGCCGGTCTCAGCAGAGCCCCAGCACTGAACAAAATGGCCGCCGCCCCCTC
>VYZM01010059.1:0-12162 GCA_013398915.1 Dromas ardeola | reverse complement strand
CAGAGTTCTGGGAATCATCTTTTAAGCAATGGGCATTTCATACCATTTAGCCAAAATTTTAACTTTGGCAGTAAGCTACCCGACTTTGATTTCCAAATGCAGTTTCTTCCCCTGAGTCTATTTAACACAAGAGAGATCATTTGAAGCTTAGAACAAAACAAAAATGAAACAAGTTGCTTCATTTAATTCCAAGTAAGTCCTCATTAATACATGACATGCAGAAATGCACTCGGTTTTACTGTTCCATATTGTGCTTTCAAGCTATTTATTCACACAGATATGTGATTACAGAAATTTCCATGCGAAGTAAACATTTGTCTACATGTTACCATGTTGCTTGTGATGGCATGAGAGTAATTGAAAAGTGTGTTTACAAGGCTTTAAACCCTCCTCTGAGCTGTCTGAACTTCTTCAGTCATATGTATGCGCACAGCCATGCATGCACAGAAATGGACAGACACATCATATGTTCAGGTAAGTAATCCTGTGGGAATTTTCCTTTGAGTAGGTTAACCACCTGAGTAAGTTAGGTGATCTCTTTGGAATTTCCACCCAGTCTATTGCTTGCTTCACCCCCTCCCCTCAAAGTTACTCAAGTCAAAGCATCGTGTTTTGTGTAAAATCTATTTTTGTTTCCCATCTTTTTTTCCAGTGATCTTCTGTCCTTGTCCAGTTGTTCTGCCAAGTTTACTGAGGCTCGGAGAAATTAAGCAACTGGTGCAGGGTCACAAACGTCTCAGCTCAGCCAAAATTAGCATCAAGAATTAAAACCAGACACATGAGTGCATACAAAATACGGAGAAAAAGGTGAACCGTCAACATTTTGAGGGTTCTTGGGTTTTTTTTCCTACAGATAAGATTAGGTAAATTTTGGTCCTATCAAGAAGAGGTTCCCTCCTCTCCATCCTCCTAGTAGATCCTTGATTGTGCATACAACTACCTTTTTGCACAGAAAGAAGTTTTATCACAGTTTTTCTCTTCTTGTATGAACCCTGAGGCATAGGATGTAGAAATTGGCAACGCTGTATCTGATTTTTCAAAAAGGGAAAGGCATAAGTAGCTGCTGGTAGCTACAATAAACCCTCTGCTAGACAACAGAGACTTACTGTTGTTTTCTTTCTTGAAAGCTGAGCGGAAAGACAGGACAGTAGTCCTTTAAAGTGAAGAAAGTTAGCTCCTTTTTCTGTCCTCATTTTTAAACTTCCATGCTTTATGCCTGCAAATAAGTGCATTTAAGAGAATTGTGTAACATATAATAACAAGAGAAAGGATTTTATGAGGTAATAAAATATTGTCTATACTAGTATTACTGTGTGCCTGAGAAAAGAAGTAATAAATTTGAAAAACTGCAAGTAGGATCAGTGTGTGAGGCATGGAAAAGCTTCAGGTTGGCTCAGAAGATGTTAATATATAGTTCCAAAATAAAGCATGCATTACCAGTAAGAATATATGAAGATATAATAATATACTAACTTACTACTAAGGATAGATGAGATTTTAATAATATATAACCTCTAGCTATTATGTCAACATCTTCAGTTATTGTCATCCTCCCAACTGCATCATGATTATTTAAAGTATCCATGTTTTTAAGTCTAAGATTTGAAACTTGTAAAAGGTCTGCAGCTAAGAAAAATTTTGTGTTCATCTTTTTTTTCTGTATTTCCCCAGCCCCTCAAAACAATTTGTGTTTAAAATGAAACACTCACTATCACCTCCTATCAAAAGAATAAGCATCTGTTGCCAACAGATCCCCAGAGAAAGACAAGAATTTCAGTCGATTGCCACATTTTCACAATATCGGCCCTCTCAAATTAGAATTTGAGATTTAAAACAAAACAAAACAAACAACAACCAAACTCTTTCTATTAGTAGGTAAAATATATCTGATTTTTGTTCCTGTAATACTATCAACAGGCTCAGCTCCAAATATGGAACATTTTGAAATTAAACCTTGAAAGGGAAGAGGTGATACACAAGCATTTATGCATACATGCATGAGACCTCAAATTTTCTTATACCTACCAGTTTTTCAGATCCTTCTAATATCTTTTTAGAGTTAGGAAATCGCTCATTAGGCACTTATTTCTTTTAATTATTTCCCACCATTTAAAAAAAAAAAAAAAATCTTTGGTCAAAATCCTTGGTGGTTTTCAGTTTCTCTCCTAGAGAAAAAAACTTACAGCATTTGACATGCCCTTCAGCATTAGTACTTTCGGAATAAAATACATCTTCCCTTTGTTCGTTATCAAAATCTATTTATATAATTCCATTGGGAAATTTCTGAGACTCATAAAGCAATGAGAAAAAGCACTAATCCATTCATTAGCTGAGTATTTGATCTTTTCCAAGACTATCCAGGACAGAAAAATTAGACTTCTCTATTTTTCTCCTACAGCAATGTAATCTTTAAGAGAAAAGTAAGAATGAAAAAAACCCCAAAAGCTGTTTTCTGGTAGGTCTTTGAAAACATAATCTCTGAAAAATCTCCAGAAGCAAGGTACAAAATGCCTCAGAGAAGAAATAGATATACAGGCATCAAATTATGAAGCTTAGACATCATTTATATGTGTAGTACAGTCATCAAATAAACTTAGACACACACACAGAGGGAAGAAAAAAAAAAAAGGCAAACCCCATGTAGCGTTGATAGTCATCTTTACCCAAGGTGTCTCCAACCACTCTGGTGGTATTTCATAGAATCATAGATTCTATTTTATCATATTTCTTCTCTTTTTCACTTCCGTATAGAAACAGAAGGATCAATAATTTTTTCCTCATTTCGCCCATTTTTTTCTTTCTTTCCCCCTAGCTATTTCATCACCTCTGTAACTTCAAACAAACCAACCAACCTACAATAGAACAATTACAGTAGACATGAAATAAATATGTCAGTATGCTTCCAAACAATCATAAGGATCTGGTCAGATTTTCTTCTGATACAAACTGATGCACGGAGATTTCAATCATTTTCTGTGCAGCTAAATATGCTCATGGAAGCACCGCTTTAGCAAGCACAGGCGAAAGAACATGATTTCAGATTTGCTCTTGTTCTTCTTATGTGCTGAAATATTTATACCACACAGATTTTATGTTGGTTCAAATACAAATCTCTCTCTCTCGGATATGATGTTTTTCAAAGCTTTCAGTGCTAGAATGAATCTGAAGCAGATCTTGAATTAATTTTAACACTGGCTTTGCACTAAAAAAAGTACAGAAGAGCTTCATGAAAAATCTGTTAGATGCTCCAGCTGGGAGCAATCCTTTGCCTTACAAATGCCAAATTATTTACTGTTCTGTTTAATGTTTCCTTAAAATGAAAAAAAAAAAAAAAAGTAACACTTTCCACAATGATCAAGAATGTATTCATCCTTAAAATTCCTACTGACCCCAAAACATAGAAACGAGAACTGTTAGACAGGACTTCAAGATTTACAATTTTTCACCAGATGTAAAAATGTAAGCACAGATACAGAGTCAGTTCAAAGACTCTCACAGCTCAATATCATGTTTGTCCAGTTAGAACACAATTCTGGAAAAGACGACCAGAATAGGAAAAGTGCAAATGATTTGCCCTTCAGATGCCCTCCTCGCCATCCTGCACTGTCTTTGCATTTAGCAGAACTGCAAATATTTTTAACACATGAACTTACCATGTTGTCGGCCACACACTTTCTTAGCACCTAAAACACCCCATGAAAAGGAGCTTCACACCTTAAGATCGGCTGTATGAAGAACTTACTCCTCTTCTTTCTTTTGAACCTGTCCCTCCTACTTTCACTTTTTCCCCGCTGGATCTCATTTTTGGAAAGACAACGAATCATTGATCCCAGTTCACACTCAGTACATTGGCTACCTGAAATAATTTCACTGCCCCCGGCCAGCAATCTGCATGTTACTTCAACAGCAGGCCGGTTATGGTGACCCTGAGTAGTTGCAGGTCATACTCAGGGCAGGCAGAACGTGATTACCAGCTTCAGCTATAAATGGAAGATCATTTCTCAGCCATATTATTCTTATTCTTGTTACAACAACTCTTGAGAATGACTCTTAAATCACAAAAAGTGTCAGGAAATAATACGTATGTGGAAGATTTCTACGGAGATTTCTAGAAACAAATACTTTACCTGCTCTCTCTGATGTTGGATGACTTCCTTCAAGTCATCAAGCAACAACCATTACCACATGGCTGAAGTCAACGATTCAACCCGGAGGTTTTGGTACCGTCATCTGGTACTCTGTGTGCTAATCGTTGCACAAAGCCCCTTCATGGGGCCGTACGAATCCTGAGGAAGCTGATGGCATGTGCAGCACCAGTCAACTGAATGATGCTCGTGTTGTTACTTCGTCCCCCTCCCCAATATGAAGGGATAGAGTTTATCAAGTCACACTGCAGGTTTTAATATGAATATCCCATACCGCAAACATGTCAGTGATGCTACAAGGGCAGGTGGGGAAAATAACACCAAAATGAGTGATTAAAGCTTTGGGAGAGATGAAGTTGTAAATGATCAGTCTGGGTAAAGTGTGGGGAGGGAGAAGTGTCAGAACTAAGAGTTACAGTGCTGAAGGGAACTGCTGCTTCTATACACACGTGTATTCCGAGGTAGGTACGCATGTGAAGAAGGGTCAGTATGGTAAGACATAATTATTAGTTTTTTAAAAGAAAATCATGATTTTTTAAAACATTGTTACTCTTCAAGTAGATTTCCTTACATTTAAAAACTATATTTTATGATGGAAAACAAAAATACATAACAGTATAACCTGTTTTTTTGAAAGCAAATTATAAAGCCATTTCTTCAAGTTTTCTTCTAGGAGCTCAGAGCTATTATTTTTGTAACTATTTTTCTCCTCCCTCATTGCATTGTACATCACATATTCTATACCACAAAATATTGACAGTTTTACAAGTACAATACTGTTCCAATGTCTGAACACACTACCTAAAATTTTAAAAAAGCAAATCTCTACCAAACAAACCTCAATTTCCAAACTGAGCCTGGGCAAAATGTAACTTTCACGTTTCTGAAGCAGCAGAGCTGACAACATCGGGGAAAAAACTCAACTCCTGCTCCCACAAAAAAAAACCTCTTAGACCCCACAAGTTTAATTCTGACATAATTAAATTCATATGAAGTAACTAAATAATTTGAGTATTAACCACGAGCTGTAACTTATCTAAAAATCAGTTGTCTTTGAGTAAGATTGTCAGTGGTTCTTGGAGGGATAATTAATTCACTGAAAAGTTACTTGAAACTCAAATTCATTAAAAATTATTTTTATATTTTTATAATGTCACTTTTAGATGACAGCATCATTTGTTTGTGCATTAAACGATGCCTTACAATTTTTTATCTTGAGCGCTGAGTTATTAGCACATTAATATAAGTCATTGAACTCTAACTAGATTAGAGGTGAAAAAATCTTGAGTGCTGATTATTTTGTTGCAGTTCTTTCACAAACCTTTTACATTCACAGTTGTGCATGGCATTCACATATAAAAGGAAGGATTTGGGGGTAGCTGGAGAAAGGGATTTTCTCAAGACAGGCTGCTTGTGTCATTGAACTATGACATTAGCCATGATAGTAGGAAGTTTCCACCTGATGTCTCAGCATTTCAATAGGACGATGACAGTGAAAGTAATATTTAGTTCTTGTACGGCATTACAGTTGGAAAGCCTTTTTATTGTATTAGAATAAAGCAATATACTAAATTCATATATTATTGGATTTTTAGAGACAGAAAGTAGTCTTTGACGATTATGATGGCAATTACTTTCTGAAACAGAAGTCTTTCAGTCTAACATTCTGCTTCTTGACTATCCATAGGAAACTGTCTGCTCTAGGATTCCATTTAAAATTAATTACACTTGAAGATTTATTGAGGTCAACATTCATTTGAAGATGTGACAGTGCCAAAAATTTATTTTATATTTTTTACATGCAAGGAAATGCTTTCCAAAATTAACACGTTGAAAAAAAATAGAATTTTAGTAATTTTTTCCCAAATACCACTGTTAATTGGAGGAAAGGTGATGATCTAATTATGAGAGGCTACAACTTTCGTTCTAAGTGTTTAATTATCTTCATCAGAAACTTGGATGTACAGTAAATTAAGTACCAAAAGATGATGGTGAGGTTATCTTCACTTTCAGCATTACGTTAACCCACACGAGTAGTTAATTAGCTCCCAACTAAAACGCTTCTTTGATGAATGCTTCCTAACATCTAACCGGTGTGAAGATGTTAACGATGCCAATACTAAATTTCATGCAACAGCCTGTAATCAGACCAAAAAATTTCCTATTATCCTACAGCGACAGTAACAATTTCCATCCCTCTATCATTTCTTAGGTCTGCATTTATCCACTGAAACGCAAAAGATACGTGAAAAGAACGAAAACATGAGGACAAGTCAGAAAATAGGAAATTGTTCATTAATTGTCACAGATGAGTGACAAAAAGGAGCAAGTCTGCCATGGACCTGCGCAAGGTATCTTTCACCTTCAATACAGCCTAGAAAGACAGGAGTTTCTCAGAACACTGCCAGCCAGCAGCATGCTGTCATTACCGACAAGATCTGAAAAAGAAGTCAAGAAGGAACCCACCTATGAGAGGTTGTATCTCCTGTGGACTCAACGCAGACAGAAAACACACCAGGAGTCACATCTGCCGTGCCACCTACCCTGCACACAAACCCCTCTCTTTTTCAGGAACAACAGGAGTTACATTCTTCTGTCTGGGATTCGGGAATTTTCCTAACACCTTCTCTATTCAGCAGAGCTAAGCAGTTTTTACTGTGACAGGACACAACGCCTCAACAGGAATGGTTTTTATTTTACTGGTGTGCCCATCCTTTGGTGCTCGCATGCAGAAGTTCAAAACATATATAGAAAAAGGTAATGATTAATTTCACAGACCTTAGATTTTCCAATCTTAACTCTATGCTCATGAGTACTCTAGAGTAGTTGTTGCACAATTGAGTCTTTTAGAGGTTTCAGCATCATAAGACTGACTGAAAACACTAGTGGCACTAAACAGTTTCAGGTAACTTTTCCATTAGCTCAAAACGGCACTGTTTAAACCAGAAAGTTTCGCTTCAGACAAGATCAGGTTTGAGGAAGGTTAGAACATTCACAAGGTCATTTATTTTCTCCTTGGAGTGATACAGGGCAGACGACCAGGGAAGAAAGATGCTCTGGAAGAAAATATAAAGTACGCTTTTCAGTGGAAACCCGAGTTTGCAGCAGCAGACACAGAAAACCTTTTGATGATCCAAACGAACTCCAACCAGAAACTGCACAAGACAGCTGCTGTCTCCTGATGGAAAGCTGGCATGTTGGACGCGGGCTGTGGGAAAGCAACACGGCCAAAAACCTCTTCAGCCCTGATACCCCCTTGGCCGATGCGATGTGGTCAAACACAGAAGCATCCAGTGAGAGCCTGAGAAATTCAAGAGGTGTTTTCCTTTCTTTCTTAGTTGAAAGGCATTTAACTGAAAAGACAACATGTGTTATTAAGAAATAGGTATGAAACTGATCACATGATATTAGATGCCCTAACTATTTAATGAAGAATTCTGGAAAATACATTTTAATTACTTCCTCCATCTATATAATCAGTATTTCCTATTTAAATAGCTGGAACCGACAGGCGTTGCTTTTAAAAAAACTGCCCTTCTTACTGCAGCAGGCTCAGCCGAGGAGAAGGTGATGCCTCATCACAGAGCCATGAAAATTGGAACTGCAGCTAAAGAATTTTGCGTATCAAAGTTACAAAAATGAGACATTTTGAAGAACAGATGAAGACAGAACACACGTTTAGCATCAGACACAGTTGCTCATAAGTTTTATAAAACTTGCGTGACCTTTGCTACAGCTCCTCAACAACACATAATTGTCCAAACAGCACTTGAGCTGTTGGTGGCAGGAGTGGTCCTGACTCCGTCACGCATCCTTCCATGAGCATCCAAACTTACTCATTCTCACACACCGGGAGCGAAACACGTCTCGTTTATCTTTCCTTCCTCATTCTACGCAAGGAAATATTCTTTTTTAAGCCTGTTTTGTGAGGGCTTCTGACTGCATGGGGAAAGTTGGCCTGAGAGAATCGCATGCTCCTGTCTCAGGAGGGAGAACACCTCCTATTTCTGAGCCATTCCTTAAAAACATATAAATAACCATTGTCTCCACTCCCTACAATATCCTATTCCCACTTTACATGACTTTAACAGGAAAGAGCAGGTATAACATTACCAGAAAAGTCAAAGATGTACACACCGATGTCGCAAGGGATGCTAAAATGCTCGGCCAAACCTTAGCCTTTGAAAAGGGGAAAAAAAAAAGCACAGATGTGCTGGAGGGAAGTGATGGAATGTTGTTCCCTAAATATTAAAGATTTCTACTAGATCTTGCAGGCTTGTAATAATAGAATCATAGAATGGTTGGAAGGGACCTTAAAAATCATCTAGTACAACCCCCCTGCCCTGGGCAGGGACACCTCCCACTAGACCAGGTTGCTCAAAGCCCCATCCAGCCTGGCCTTGAACACTTCCAGGGATGGGGCACCCACAACTTCCCTGGGCAACCTGTGCCAGTGTCTCACCACCCTCACAGTAAGAATTGCTTTCCAATATCTAAATTTCCCCTCTTTCAGTTTAAAACTGTTACCCCTCGTCCTATCACTATATTCCCTCTCCGAGGTCTTCTCTTAATTGCAAGGGATGACTTAATTCACCTCCCCACCCCCAACCCCTGCTTTGGGTCTTGGTACAAGGGTTACGTTACCAGACATATGGCAAGCTTGCTGTCTCTGGCAGTGTCTTAGTGTTTCTCTTCCACTCTCACAGCTACGAAGCTGACTGAATGCGAGGTAGAAACAATTATGATTACAGGCATCTTGATTATAAACATTTCAGCCCTGCCTGGATCATGCCAGGAGGCTGTGAAATTAACTCTTACTTACCTTTCCCAACTTACCAACAAAACACTTATTTCTTGCCAAATTTTCTCAAGTGAATAGAATAAATGTGGAGAAGAGCATCACACAGACTTAACAACAAAATCCCATCAAAATCTCCTGCGAATCACACCATACCGAGCCTGCAATACAAGCCCCAGCAGTGGCACACAGAAGGCAGTTTTCTCTTAAATGGCAAAGATTAGGAATTATTTCTGGTTACTCTTTTAGGAATGAAGTTATAGAATACACAGAAAAGTGCATATCAGCTGCGGACAATATGAACAGTGACTACTAGCTACCAAGGCTGAGTTTTTTTGCTTGTTTGTTTTTTGTTTTTTTTTTAAAAAAAAAAAGGCAACCCACAAACCAAACTCAAATAGTTGTAACTAAGACCTAATCAGCAGGTGTTATTTTCTTGAATTTGAGTCGTGAGTCCGTAAATCACAACCACATGAAAACATGTGAACAACTGTGCACACCTTCTGTAACACAGAAATTGTTTATCTTTGATCTTCTGGTTTCTTTGTGTGATTTCCCAGGGTTTAAAATGCCACCAATTTTTAAATTGAACCTAGGACAACATCAAGCGAATATATGAAGATCAACACCATATATAATTTTTTACCTTGGAACTAAGTAAGAACTGTTTGCTTGCTTGGAAGCCAAGAGATGGTATATTAGCTTTGACATAATCTGGTTGAAATGGAGACTTTTGTTACAAATTCTGTAATTTTTTTTAAGGACAAAAACAACAAAAATTATTTTAAAAGGTAACTTACGGTAGGTATGCAGACCTTTTAAAAATCATATCCTAGTTATGTTCTGGCAAATTTTCTTGTTACTTTGAAAAGTAGGAATTAATATAATCAGTATATAGAAATGTTTTGATAAGCCAACTAGCAGTGGTTAAAAAAAAAGTTTAAATTGTAACCATTAAAATTTAAATGTTGAAGTCAGATGCCCAAATTCTACAGTATCTTTCAGGTTTTTTTAATTTTAGAACACCTTTAAGGTACAGAACACTCCAACAAATGCTTTTGTGAATGAAATTTTTATTTACACACTGTATCCAGAAGCAGATACGTAAATCCTTATACAATTATTTTTCAAAAATGTGCAAGAAATTACTATAATTTCGTTTACAAACCAAAACACATTAAAATCAATGGACTTTGGATAATTCACTCTGTGGCGTGCTTAGTACAAATAGTGCACACCAGGTCTGAAACAGAGAAAAGTGTAAACTACAGCAATCTGGATTGCAAGTATTAACTTCATGGCACTCCATCATCACTATAAAAATTCTTTAACCCAACATGTATTCATACAAAATTCTTTAAGAATTTTTCATTACCTGTGTAGAATTTAGAACACTTTCCAGATACAACAATGCCATATTTCCCATATTATGAACTACCATCTAGCCCGTATTTTATTTATAAAGAATGCCTGTCATTTTTATTCTTTGCAGTCATAAAAAGATTTTAAGAAACAAAATGGGCAATCATTAATTTTTCCATAGCTTAGCTCAGAATTTGAAAGTTCAGTAACAGAGAAATACTTCTCTGCAGAATCATAGCCCATATATTGCTGGTATGCTGTTTAAAATTTATAATCCCAGTATTCACATAGATGAAATGCATCAAAACAAAAACTGCACAGATTTCACTTAGCCCTGCAATCGATATTCACAGAAAGAAATTGGCTTGAACAAAATGTAAAGTCAGCTCATCTGAGAGCAAAGAGTTTAATTAATAATTGCATTTCTGATGCTTCTGACAGAAAAACATTTTGATAAAAAGATGGCATTCACTATGTCAACAGCAGGGTAAGTGCTATATCCTTCAAATAGATCAAAGAATACAAATCACTTTTAGTTTTGTAACACTGGCTTACAAAAGAAAAAAAAACAACAGAGAAAACTGTGCAAATTTATTTTTCTATTTCCAAATATAAGGTGGTGTTTTACTTTTCTAATTGGTAAAACAATGTTATCAATAAAGTCAATCATTTCAGATGCTCAAAAAAGGAGTTTTATTTCAAAGTTTCATTTTCAAAAACATTTTTCCACAATTCAATTACATAAAAAGCATACCTTTTGAACCCTTAAACTGTTGTGCTGAATAAATAGCCATATTTCTACTCTATAAGGATCATAGTCAGTTAGCTTTTATTCCTAGTGTATCTACTTCCAAAGGTCCACAAAATATCCTCAATTATCTTCCTTTAATTTGTCAAGGACACTTTGTTCCTCTAATTTTCATGAAGCAGAAGTCCACACAATTTTTGTGGTTACTTCAAGTACTTCTAAATTAACTAAATGTTACTGTGTTTCTTCTATATTAATCTTAATTATAATAAAATTGTAAGTACCTTTAATGTTTTCAAAGTCAATTTTCTGGGTTCTTTCTCCCGGCTGGCCAGTTACCTCACCATGAAAAAATACTGCAAGGGTCTGATTAATGAAATTTGTAAAAATAAGTATTTGCATCTACTTACTACCATTTTAAAGTATTTTGAGCTTAGTAGAAATATCACCACCATTTTTTATTTAGAAAGAAAGTGCTATATGGTTCTCACATCCTAGGTGTCCACCACTTTACAGTGTTCCTTTTATGGAAGCTTTAGAAGGAGGTGGGCAATGGCAAAGTTAAAAACCAGATTAAGTTTGCAAATGAAGAACACGGCAAGGAAGGCAATTCAAAAACTGGAAAGCTGAACCAAAGTGGTTGGTTGGTTGGTTGTTTTTTTTAAAAAAAAGCATCAAACCATATGAGTGAACAAGCTGAAATTTATAAAGGCATGGGCAAGAAATTTAGCGGGTGTGTTCTTGCATGTTTTTCAATTCAGCAATAAGACCAGGATATTACAGCTTCAACTATTTAAGTTTCAATGCAATGACTGCTAAATTAATGCATGTGGCATAGTATAAACATATGTTTAATGCATTCAATAGTGGTATTAAATGGCAAAGAAAATATTTAATATACTATAATCTTTCAAAGATTCTGTAGAATGCATAGGCCCTCTAGCTTGTACGGGAAAGAATTTTTAAAGTGAAGAAAATGCCAGAGGTTTTCTTCCAAAAGTATGCATCTGAAATCCATAAAAATGATTTTCTTTTTCCTCCCCACAGACAGAATCAGAACACTGTACCATACAATAGGTTATTGTGCCTTTTTGAACAAAGTTAGTGAT
>VYZM01010054.1:0-15188 GCA_013398915.1 Dromas ardeola | reverse complement strand
CACATTCTATGATTCTAATATGATGTGAAGAAAAAAAACTCTGTGAAGAAATACCTGGACCTCTTTCCAACTGAATTCTTTCCTAGCGTTCTTTCCTAGTAGGATACTGATCATCTCCAAAGTTACAAAACAGGACTCTTAGCAAATCTGTACAAAACCAGGAAGCGGTCATCCCTTTGCTGCAGACATACAAGGGAAGGAGCAGCAGAGAGCAGAGCTGAGACTGAAGGCAGTGGGAAGTTAATGGGTGGTATGGGGCATCTGAGCATCATGTGTGCTCATACCTCATTTGCATGAGAAATCACATCTTTGGCTGTGTTAATTTCCATCTTTTATTGCTTTTTTTCCCACTCATTTATGAGTTTATATGTTTGGGAGAAGCTACTGTGCAGCAATCCTGGAGAATTAAATTGTCCAGATATGTCCCAAAGAAATGTAGCACGAGTGCTTGAATAGTCTGAAATTTTCCCATTTAATGGGCCACGAGCTCACCCTCATGACTGCACTCCAGAGAAGACTAAACCTATCTCCAGTGTCTCCTGTCTTCTGCCTGAGACAGAAATTTTGCCAGGTAATATCCATTCTTTTTCTTTCTCTTCGGATTCCTTTTACGATTTGGGTATTTTCCTTCATGAGATAGGATGAGACCACAAAAAGCATTTCATAGTGGCCCACACAGGGTGGCAGGATATCCTTCTGGGCAACTCATCACTGATAGGCTGCATATTAACAAATTGCTTAGAAAAATTTACTTTGTGATTGTTTTAGTAAAACAACTTTACACTATTTTTCTAAAGAACATACAAATACAGAGTTTGCAAGGGAGTGCCACTGTGTCCAAAAAATTGGTCTCAAAGGCAATGGTGTGATCAAAAATCATTCTTAAGCTCAGAACTGATAATTATAAGGCAGCTCAGATTTTCAAAGTAGCCCAAGAATGGAAATAATATACACATGTACTGTTACTAAATGTAATGACCTACAGGAAAACAAAATGCTAAACAAGAGAAAGCAAAATACTAATTAGGTAAAGTTGGGAGCAGAGTTATAAAAAAAACATGTTCTCATATTTGGACATTTCATATTATGTGGATTAATTGGTTAAGTTTTTTCCCCCCTTTGAAGAACTGTTAGATCACAGAATCACAGAACGGTAGGGGTTGGAAGGGACCTCTGGAGATCATCTAGTCCACCCCCCCTGCCAGAGCAGGGTCACCTTAGAGCAGGTTGCACAGGAACACGTCCAGGCAGGTTTTGAATGTCTCCAGAGAAGGAGACTCCACCACCTCTCTGGGCAGCCTGTCCCAGTGCTCTGCCACCCTCAAAGTAAAGAAGTTCCTTCTCATGTTTATGTGGAACTTCCTATGCTCAAGTTTGTGCCCATTACCTCTTGTCCTGTTGCCGGGCACCACTGAAAAGAGCCTGGCCCCATCCTCCTGACACCCACCCTTTAAGCATTTATAAGCATTGATAAGATCCCCCCTCAGTCATCTTTTTTCCAGACTGAAGAGACCCAAATCCTTCAGCCTTTCTTCATAGGAGAGGTGTTCCAATCCCCTAATCAGATCTAGCCCTCTAAAACCATGTGTGTTCTCTGGAATTCCTCCTTAATAGACCACTTGCTAAAAAGCATTTCAGTATCATCTCCAAACTGATTTTCTGGAGTGTTGAGCAGTTCTAGCTCCACTAAACTGTATTGTCTACCACACTAAAATTAGATGCCCACCTCTGGGCAGAGACTTACAGAAATAGCCTGTGGCCCCTGTAACTGCAAATTAATGAATTTTGAAAGGAAAATTACTCCCTTGAAATTTAAAATCTGCCTAACTTAGACATTCAGTGATGAAAATGTTGACAGGGGCACATAATTTCTTTCTGAAAAATGGCTAAATAGAACCTCCTGCCCAAAATCTATAATGTTAATGTTGCCATTCCAGTGTCACTTTCTGCTTCTCTCTGTAGAAGTGAATCCTGCAGCCTGAAACCAGAGGTGAGAAAGCCTTCCCAAGCCTGCTGGCAAGACACTGAAGAAACTCTGAAATAGCCAGTCTTCCCGAAAAAGACAAATTAGGCAGCACCTCAAATGCACTCTACAAAAAGCATGATTGGCTACAAGAAATCTGTAATCTAGCTATCTGAAACCTGCTAAGAGAGCAAATGCCAGGTCAAGTTCTGAGACAACTGGAATAATGTGCTCTTCCTTGGTCCTAGGACTAAATACCAGGACCCTGAAATCTCTTGCTGGGAGTCTGACTTAGCATCAGGAAGGTGAAGTGGTTGCTTTACATCAGCCGTGACAACCTGTAAATACTAAACCCAAATCCTCTTTAAATCAAATCAACACTTTTCCCCCTGTTATTTTCTGTGTCACTGAAATTCATACAGATAACAGAGAAAATGAAAAAGGCTGTTCATTGTTCATTAATAAAGCAAAATTCAAGGTATAAAAGGAAATAATTTTTTTAATGTCTGTTACACTCCTGGAACGTGATTGATGGTTGCTCTTACTTAAACATTGGAGCAAAATCACTTAAAGACAAAATAATCTTTTTGTTAGGCTGCAAAGATGTCACAGAGATTGCTTTTCTCTAAAGCATGCATTCTTGCTCTCAGACCCCCAAAGGATTCCAGGGTTTTATTGCCAGTCTGTTCTTTCTATATAAAGGAACTCAGCCCAGGGAGGAAGCAGAGGCACACTAGAGATCCTAGGTGAAAAAAAAAAAAAAAAAAAGGAAAAAAAGAATCCTTGTACTGAAGAGAATAAAACCAGAAAAGGTAAATATGCAGTTATCTATGTAATCTGTCCATCCATCTCTGCTTCTAATTGACTTCATTAAATGAAACCACTTTTAAAATGGGGTTTGATGAATAGGATTGAATACTGTGATTGCCTGTGAGAACAGGAGAATGGACTCCACATCCTTTTCAGTGTGTTTCTATGACTACTGCTGTGACTAGGAATCAGACAGAACAAGGCTGGCCTCCCTGGTGTGCCTATCATCACAGTACCTAGGTACCACCAAATATAATTCCTTCTGTTCAAAGGCATGGACTTTGTGTCATGTAAAGAGTAAATAATATTAATTTTAATACAGATTACTGGGAGAAAAGCAGCAAGCTTTGATCATTATCATGAGAACATTTTCCTAATCTATTTGTGCCTATATTTATTTCTGTATTTTTATCTTAATATAATTGTTATTAAAAACAACCTGTGTTAGAAATAAATCCATTTTAAGCTTAAAAGGGGGGGAAAAGAAGCCACAAAGTAGTTTCTTAGAAGATATTGTACTTATAAAATCCCATTATTAATATCTTCACAATAGTAATTTCTTTATGGCACAAATTTCTCAACTTGTCATCTATGTTTATTGTAGTTTGTTATGGCTTTGGCATATATCTAGGGATGATGGATATCTCTTCACTTTTGTTGGCAGTAAAATGTAAGTATGAAAAGCCAACTGTTATTGTCACTACACACTGAACACACCTCAAAGGAGAATTAAGGACTCCTGAAGCCAACTGGTTTTAGCTGGTTGTATTTGCATAAACACTCATCATCGTATGTAGTCCTTGACCATTATCTGGCTCCCTAGGACTCAAAATAAGCCACCCACACTTCACTCACTTGAAGTGGAATCTTTGTTTTATACTTTTGTCCACAACAAAAGATTAGGACCTGCTTATGCAACTCAGCAACAGGAAAGCAAAGGGAAGGAACTTTGGCACTGTTTTCCCTAAATGATGGCTCAAGCACCTGGGTCCACTGGGTAGGTGAACTGCAACTTGCAAAGGTCTAAGAGCAAATTACACTGATAAACAAACAGGGAACAGAGCAGAGACTATGAATTTGGATGACAATTCAAGCTCTTTCTTGCATAGAGATAGACTCTGAAGGTGCTCAGTGGGTTGTTGTACTTGATATCTCATAAAGGAAACTCCTTATTTTATGGACAAACTTACTGGCATTTTTCTATTCTTGTATCTTTCTCCGATCTAGAAAAGCAGAACCATACAACTGAGCAAGCAGAAAATACTATCATCTCTAAAAACATCACATAATTTTACCCCCTGCTGCTAGTTTGCTTTGTACCTCTCATTAGGACTTTTGTCCAAGGGGTGTGCCTCACATCAAGCCATGGTAAATTGAGAGAAATTACTCAGTTCAGTGACAATAATCGCATTTACTGAGATTTCCCCAAAAGGGAAGGTGCTGTCATAACAGATGCACAGAGTTTACAGAGATATTGATGAAAAACAGAGCATATGATCAACTGGGGCAATATTAAAAGTGTTGAGAGGCACTATATCTTCCATTAACGACTTGCAGGTGCACAATCCAATAAACCAAGCCAACAAGGCAGTATTTTGACAAGGTTTTACTACTTTGCATGAAATGTGCAGATAGGAAGATGACAGATAATTTTAGAAAAGTACAATTAAATCAGTGTTGAAAATGGAGAAAGTTGATCAAAGAAAAAAGAAAGAATTGCATTAAATTAATCATCCTAAAGACATAAAATCAGTTGTAAACCCTTAGCAGTGAAAGACTAAATGAGGAGGAATTTAATGTTTTAAATGAATTTGAATTTTCCAGTAGCGTACTTGGTAGTTTCAACACACTTTGGCCTCTCAGAGTATTTACTACAGTTTCAGGCAGGCCTAATCACACTACAGGCAGATGAAAGAACCATTAAATAAAATAATTTATGTCTGCCTCATTATGCAAAAGCTTAGAGTTATAAACAAACCCACCAAGAAAAACAAACAAAGTCATAACCTTTAAACCTGACACATATTTAGCCAAGAAGAATATTGGTCTTTTCAAAGAGGTTCTTATTTTATAGCTATTGAAGTCACTGGTCTGGATCATGCTGCTTAATAATAATCAGATGAATGACAGTTCTGATATGTTCATCAGCAGATCTCTGGTATTTGAAATCATGGTGTACCAGAAACAGTATTTTTGATGCATTCAATATCAGTATGGAGTTCCAATATTGCAACATTCCACTGCAAATCACTTACTTTTTTGTCACAACTGGTTATGCTGAAAACTTTGTAAAGTATAACTTTTAAAGATGCAGTGTTCATTTTTCTAAGGAAGCCTGATCTATTGTGTAGTAACTCTACATTTCTCCGGAAAGATAGATAGAGAAGAACTTTTTCAGCACAGATGCTCTGAAGAGGGTTTTCTCTACAGCGTTTGGCACCGGCCACTGCTGGAGGAAGGATAACAAATTAAATGGCTCATTGATCTGTTCCAGCACAGAAAATCCTAGGTTTCTCTGTATTTATTGTAGCTGGTACTCCTTAATACCCAAAGGCTTAATTTAACACCCTCAACAACTTCATATGAGAATCTGTGAGAAGCCTTTGAAATCAGGACATTCCCATGAGAGACACATCTGCCACAGCCACACAACCTATTTGATTTCTGTGAAGAACAATTCTGAAATTCACACTTGGTCATGTTATGCTTAAGAGTCAAGGCTTCAGAATTGGGTCTAGGGCCTGTTTCAGCACTGATGATCCTGGCACAAATAATGTGCTTTAGATGCACTTTTACATCAATACTGTGGCACGACATTTGTTCAATAAGATTCACTGTGCATAAAATTCAGCTCTGTGGAGAGGGTTATTATAGGAGCATCATGTAGACCACTTAAATTCCATTTCTGTTCTCTGGTTATAGAAGGACTTGTGCCTAGGTCTGATGTTAACCCTCTGTATGAGATGAATGTCATTCAGTGCAATTTGTTGTTATTATTGTTCAGTCCTAGGCTGTCTGCATAAAAGCTCCTACTTGATTAGTGTGTGCTTCCCAGCAGATACAAAACACTCATTAAAATAGATACTTTATTTGGAAAAATAAAAGACCATGGTGTAGCATAAATTTTTAAGAAGAACTCTCAATTGAATATATGCTGGTAATTATTTTCAAAACCCAAACTAAGGCGGAGTACAACATGGTAAAAAAATTAACTAATTAAAGGCTCAGCCATATCCTCTGCTCTTGCCATGCTGGACTGAATAGAGCAGCAGCAGTGGACATAAACAAGGGATCTGACATTTCATTTATTGCAAAATTATGTTTGCTATAGCTTTATTGACTAACAAAATCTCTTAAACTTTGCAAATAGCGTTAAAGAAAAACAAAACCCAACTACTTAAACATTAACAATATACTAGGAAATGTCTCTGCATTTTTGTGGGATACTTAATTGTAGTGCTTTTTAAAATTTATAGTTATTAATAGTTAGTATAATCTCAATTTTAAGATCGACGTACCTACTTGAAATTGAACATTGCTATGTCTGAATAAGTATATACATTTAAAAGGAAAATATAATACCCAGTATCCCATCTTTCTTTATCAAGCAGAGGATATACACTTCCCACACACAACAGCCTGAACTATGAAAAATCTCAGCTTCTAAGAGAATCAAACATATGTACTGGAAAATCTCCACAGATTATATGAGACATGGCAGTGGTACTCCTTCTTCAACCAGTACCTACAAGGTATAGTTGGCTATTGATTGTTATTCAGCTGCTTTGGTATGATCTTTATGGTCTAAAGCATGGCTGTAGCATGTCGCTTCTGTGAGACTGTTCCTTTACACCACCAGTGACACCACCATCACCACCTACATCTTAAAATGTTTTGCTGAATAGCAGTCAGAATATTTAAACTGAATTAGATGTTCTCACTGGGACAGATTTACCTCTGGTGTAACTGTGCAAAAGTCGATAGAATAAAATTATGAAAAAGCTTGATCTGTTGGGTTTATTGATTAAATCTGATGCATACAAATCACAAGCCATATTCTGTCTTTGGACATATAGATACAACATGCATTGTGCCTGGCAAAAGCCATAAATGTACAACTGTTCCTAGAATATGGCTCAAAATATTGTAACTCATTATCTTCACGCAAACATAATTGTCCCTGATGTGCAAAGCACAGCAGTGCCCTGAGCTCAAACCTCAAGAAGAGCCGCTGACCCCTTGTGTGAGTTGCACAACTCTCTTGGCCTCCTGTACTTCAGTAAAATCCTACTAAAATCTGTGAGTATGGAATCTGCAGGAAAAAAAGCAAATCACTGACACTGAATTAAGATTTTCTTTGTAAATAACTTTCACTATTGATATAAGTATATCACATTTTGTCTGAAGCAGGGCTGCAGAAAGACCTGAATAAATGCTAAAAATATGTGACACTGCCAGGAAGATACATTAAGAAAAGGTTTTGGTTTTTTTTTCATGTTTGTTTGATTATAATGCGATACTATGAAACAGGGCTTTGCAATTTAGGAGGCTTTAGCATCTCTTCTTTTGTTACATGCTACTTAGATTTTTCAGATAATAAAATCTAGAGATCGTTCCTGACAAAGCAAGTTTGTCTGCAAGGAAACCAAGCTTATAAGAGAAATATTATGAGAAAGAAGTGTCCATCACTTAATGAATTGCCTTGGTGTGCTTAAAAAACAACTAGCGTACATCAGCGTATAATTTGTAATTTCTGCCTCAGCATTTTCATCTTATCACAAGCAATAGGTCTTTGGTAGTGCTTGAAAAACATTCTGAGTCTCTCACCCTATTTCTGCAACTCTGCTACACAGATGAGAACAAGGGGTCCATGCTGCACCAAGAAAGCAAGCAAAACAAGAGCTGGGAGAGGTGAAGAGGTAAGCACAGAAGGAAACTGCAGCTCTGAGTACTGCTCTGGGAGTCCTGGTGGGGTTTTAAGACTGTTTGTGACAAGGCAGGCAAGCTCTTTGGCTCTGGATATGTCACTTCATTTTTTTTTTTTTTTTTGTCACAGTAATTGCACTAATAAAAGCTGGCACTTCAGAAGTTGTGGCAGCTGATCAAACCAGAGAAATGCAGATGGTGAGAGCCCAGAGCCTGGCAGGTGCCAGAACAAACAAGGTTTATCCACCCTGGTCCAGCAGCAGCCACTTCCCCAGGGCACCAGGGTCTGGAGACCAGTGAAGCATGTGCTGGGCTTTTCTTGGGAACAAAGTGAGACAAAGTGAGTGAACCTTGATCATAGAATCATATAATGTTCTATATAAAGGAAGTGCATTAAAGTAACTAACCCCCATTGCTCGTAGTCAGCAAAGTAGTACAGCAGTTCCTGTATCTGTTTCTGTGATTATTGAAGAAGTTCAGTAGCAACCAACCCTTGATACTAAGCTGAGGAAACAGCACTATAGGTATGACATACATTAGCATCCAAAGTGTTAAATCTGCTTTTCTCAAAGTATTAGAAATACTAAATCTTCAGGTCTCAGTGAAAGGCCAAATACCTGGCAATCATTGTTATAACCATTTCAGTTAGTTTATTTTTACAATAAGAGAAAGAGTCACAGCAGGTATTTACACATGGTTTTTCCAAGCATATCCTGACATTTCTTACCAGACTGCTTGCTCTCTAGTTTGAGCAAATGTGATTTTTTTTCCAGGCTGAGAAATGACATGCACAACTGCTCTGTCCCTCCAAACAATATGCATTTGAAGTTAAGAGATAAAGGGAAGGCACTTGGTAATGAAAGGCCCTTTGAATCACCTGCATATCTCCTATTTGTGCCAATGGGAGTTCTTTCCTAATGGGAGTGCAAGGGGTAGTGTATAGCCTAGGCAATAATATCAAATAATACGTTAGCCGAGTACTAGCAATGGAAATAACACAGTTTATGATCCAGCTCTTAGGAGTCTGAGCAACACATTCTCTGTCTAAACACTACTGATGTTTTACAGACCTGAAGTCATGCCTAGACAAGTACAGGAGTCCTATCTAACCTAGGTGTTTACTCTTACAAATACTGCAACATTTACCACATCTGCCCATAACTGTGACTAAACCAGACATATTGAAAGGTGTTGTGTTTTATTTCATTAAAATATTACATTGGAGCATTTTTCCCTTGATAGCCCTGTGTAATCCGAATCTGTATTTTCCTGGTTAACATTCTTCTATTCCACCAGACTCCCTAACAAAAAAAAGAGAAGGATTTAATACAAATAAAGAAAAAAATAATAGTGCATTATCTTTAAAAAATAAAACCGAAGAATTCTTGCTGATTCCTGTCTTCAGGAACCTGATAATGAGGATCTGAGTATGCACTTTTTTATTAATTTTAATGAAGTGATGAATGTGGAAAATGAGCACACAAGTCCTTAGCGGATGTTATGGAAATAAGTAAGAAAGAAAATATCAACCCCAAACCAAAACAAAAATAACTCTGGAGAGGAAAAGAAATTAATTTCAAGAATAACATAATGCTATTCAGGCCTGCTTTTACAGCAAACCATCAACTTAATTTAATTCCACAAACCCCATTGCTCCAACAAAATGTTGTTTAAATCAATTCATTCTTTCATTATGCTGCTTAAGAGCACCATGAAGTGATGAGAAATTACTGAGATGACTTTCATGTATCAGAATCCCTTCAGTTTCACTTCATTTTCTATCCTGACATGGGATTAATGTGCTGCATTTGCATGCTAAAATAGTATATTTAATTGTAAAAGTGGTGTTGTTAAATTACCTTGCAATGAGTTTATTTCAAACGGTTCATTAAAGTTTTTAAAATAGCTTGCTGCATGATTGGATCTCTGCTCTGCTTTGATGTATTACATCTTCAACCAATAGCTGCAATGTAGGAAACTTTTACTTGCTATGCTGTTTGCGCTTCCAACAACAGATTTTGAACTAAAAGCAATTTCAGGCTCACAGGATCAGATTCAGGTAATGACAACACCTGAGCAGAAGTCCACCCCTCTCCAGAACTGCACAAAAATGGTATACAACTATTGTGTATGTATGCATGCGCAGATTTCCTAGAATGTTCTCCTATGTGATTCTCTATTGCCTGGTAGTGGTTGACTCACACGCTGTAACACGCAGTCAAGTCACCACATAATACTCATTATGTCATAGAATGGTTTGGGTTTCAAGGGACCTTAAAGACCACCTTGTTCCAATCCCCCTGCCATGGGCAGGGACACCTCCCACTAGTCCAGGTTGCTCAAAGCCCCATCCAACCTCGTCCCTTGCCTTGCCTTGCCTTGCCTTGCCTTCCTTTCCCTTCCTGGAAGGATAAAGTATATGTAGATCTCTTCTCTGGAAAAACAAGGTACTGCGAGTCTTTGGATTGGCAAAGACCAGGTTGAAGAGTGTGCTTTGTTCTTGGAATGCCACATATTAAGAATTATGGGAGGCCACAAGATTTAGGTCCTGAAAACATCTGAACTTTTTTGTGAAAGGGAATAATTCAGTTGCATCAATTCACTGTCAGTAACGTACACAAAATTACATTTCTCCACTCCATAGATATGTATATACAGATGCATAAAATTAAATTTACAGAATCACAAAATTGTTTAGGTTGAAAGGGACCTCTTGAGATCATCTAGTCCAACCCTCCTGCTCAAGCAGAGTTGGCTACAGCAGGTTACTCAGGGCAGTGTCCACTTGGGTTTTGAACGTCTCCAAGGATGGAGATGCCACAGACTCTCAGGGCCACTTGACCCAGTGTTTGACAACCCTCACAGTCAAAAGGTGTTTCTTGTGTTAAGATGGAATTTCCTGGGTTTTAATTTGTCCCGTTGCCTCTTTTCCTGTCACTGGGCTCTAATGAGAAAAGTCTGGCTCCCATGTCTTTGTTTCCTCCCATAAGGTATTTAGAGACTTTGACAAGATTCACCTGAAACTTCTCTTCTGCTAGCTGAAGTGTCTCAGCCCACTTATCCTTTCCTTATATGAAAGATGCTCCAGTCCCTTACTCACCTCTGTGGCCGTGTGTTGAACTCACTCCAGTAAGTCTATATCTGTCTTGTACTGGGGAACCCAGAACTGGACCCAGCACTCCAGGTGTGACAGGAACCCTGAGGAGTGGAGCAGAGTATAGCAGACCACCACCAGGAGCCACGAAGGTGAGCTACAGCAGCAAAGCCACCCAAGAACCAGCTTCCCCCTGGTACTGGAAACAAGCAACTCTACCCGTACTCTTTCTGGTAACAACACACTTATCTATGTCCACACGGTGGATAAAGGTTTTCCTCTACATTTAAGAGGGCAGAATTCAGGTTTTACCTTAAGTTTCACCTCTGTACTTCCTATTTTAGAAACATAACCTGAAGGCTGTTGCAAAAATGCAATTTTTAAACCTGGTCTCTATTTCTATCTTTGTTAACAATGTTCATATCAATACACTAAGAAACACAATGGAAGCATTACTATTGAGCTCAATGGGAATTAGGCACTAAAATAGCTTTGAAGAGTCAAGTATTAGTCCTTAGCTTGTAGAATAAGTCTTATTTTGAATCCTTGCTGTGGCTTTTCAGTGAGTCTTTTGCAAATATGCACAAATAGTTGCCTATATTTAGGTCAGCTATGTGTTTGCTCACTGAAATGTTGCTTTTCTTCATGGTGATATGGAGGAATATCATCCCTTAGGGAAGAATACTGTATCGTTAAACTAATCTATGCTATTATGTCTCTATTATCATTTCTGTGTACGTGCATTTTAAAACTAAAAATGGTACAGAGAAATAATACACATTTAGAAAAGCAGTAGTATGTACTCATATTGGTACTGATTAACTGTGCACTTCTTCCCTGTTGTTACCTGGCATATGTTGATTAACACGAGGGAAGTGGGAATAGAAGAAGGGAAAGTTTCCCTGGTATACGGAAAGCAAAGACCACTGGTAATGGATGTGGGTTATCTTGCAAGTCTTGGAGTTACCCTTGAAGTGTTCAGGATGGATCTGAGAGTCAGGCAGGTGCAGTTTCAGGTCCTATGCATGTGAATAGCACACATTCAATTTGCACTCTTCTCACGCTATTGTTTCACTTGCTCTCTGTATTTCACACGTTGCCCACATGTATGCTTACTGTTAGACAACATAAAGTACTTTTTAGTTTTGTGAATGATTATCCTAGCCTGAAATCATACATAAGCTCTACATAGTAAGATGTTTGAATGAGAAAGCCACATTGCACAATTACTCCTATGTGTAGATCTTTATCAGCAAAAGGACAGTTTCTCTTTTCATATAATGAAAATATCACAGCCCGTCCTGGACACAAATGGATGTGCCACAGGCTGGACTGCCTGAAGCTATATTATCAAATATTGTTTGGCTATTACTTATTGGTCTACTATTATAGACAGGTTGCATGCTTTTGACACTAGCTTCAGTGGAAGAGGCACAGTTTTACTTCCAAACCCAGAATATGTTTTCGCAGTAAAAAGAGCAGATCTAATATATTGGTTTGGGGACTTCTCTTTTCTCAGTCTACTGGCACAACCTACCTAGCATATAGCTGTGGCCTATGTGTAGACAGTAAAAGTCCTTAATGTTGTGTCTGCAGAACAATTTCTAGGTAATACCCATGATTTTACTGAGATCTGCTTTTGTTGGTAGTACACATTGCAGAATGATTTTTGGTGATTTTTTTTTCCTGTTGTTATGGCAGGAAGAGTTTTAGTCCAAGCCTTTTTTAAAAGGCTCTGTTTGTTCCTAATGCAAGTACTCAATGGCTCCCTGATGTGTTCAGTAAAATAATTTAACAAATAGAAAAATATTTTCCTCTATCTCTCCCCTCTTCTTTTGACAACAAATGTGCTTTGCTAATCTTGAAATGACATCTCAGTAAGTGCTCTCATTTCCTTTCCACTTTTACACAAAAGCCAGCACAAATCTCACTTTATTATTTAATAATATAATTGTCTCAAAACTTAAGATTTTCCAAGTCCTACTGAGGTTACCAGACACAGCCTGTGCTATTCTATGGGGTTTTCGGTTGTTTTCAAGTACTGGTTTAGTTGCTCCATTTTGGGCTGGTTGGCAAATGAAGTCTTAGAAGATGGCATAAGTAAATCATTGATCCGATTTCTAGGTGTACCAGCAGACTCAGGCACTCAAGGATCATTGTCTGATATGTACACTGCACACCCATTTTGAGAAATAGTAACTGTGGAATGGTACGGATAAGCAGAGAATATATTTCCCTATTTTTTCCCTAAAGTTTCCCTGCCCTCCTGAAAGTTATGTCAAAATACTTTTCCTCCAGCTAAAAATAATAGATTCTTTGGCTAATTAATCTGCAACTATTCTGCAGCTTGAATTATTTGATGGGGTTAATATTAGACTGAAAAGCTACAGCTTTTGTTCTCTACTCACAGTTGCTACAGCATCCTTCTGTCTACAGAATATCTACAGAGGACACTACAGCACCCTCTACCTTATGTACGGAGGAAACCCACCAAGACAGTGAATTAATGCTAGTCTTCCTCCTGGTGGGACACAAATTTGGCCTTTGTCATGCATAGCTCCTAGTCATGTTAGACAATAATTTTTCACATTTTTATTTCTGGGTCTAAATAAGCAGTTCTTTCTTCATAAAACAGGAATGGATTTTAATTTGTGAAACTCTGTAGACAGGTCCAATCTGGGTAGGAGGATGTCATAGCGTTATGCTGATAAGTCAGCTTCAGATACCTGCTATTCCTGGACGAAAACAAACTCAAATTGCTGATGAGTATAGAGCAAGTTTCCCGGGAAGGATTATTTTTCCAAATATAGACACACCAATTATGCTATGCTAATGGCAGTCATTAGCAGGCTTCAGGCCACTAAAGTCAGTGCATCGAATTTCCAACATCCTTCTCTACCAACCCTTACCTACAGCCCAGTGCAGGACTAGTTAGCTTTAGAAGTCTCTCTCTTCCCTCCTCCCCACAACCTGGTAGGTTGTGAAGCAGCTATCTTGATATTGCATTAGATCTTGAGACCAGGAACAGGACCACTGACAGTCACAGCTTTCTACCCCTGCCAGCTCACCCTTGCTGGGAAGGTCAGAATATCAGAAACAGAACTTCAGGACCATAAAAGAGAAACAGAAAGAAGAGTCCAAAAAAAAAAAAAATCCCAAACCCCAGGAAAGTAAATTTATAAAAGTCTCATTAAATGGGGAAAAACAGAATTGGTAAGACAGCAAAGGTGGAGGACTGAATTGGCTCTGGGAGAAAAAAATAAGAGTAAGATGAAGAGGAATGAGGGTTGCCATATACTAGAGAGGAAATCTGATTAGTTTGAGAAAAGACAAAAGACATATTTGCAAGGAGTTAAATAATAGAAAATAGACCTTGTAAGTAGCTATTTCTCAATTAAGCTGAGAGCTCACCAATGCGTATCCCCTCCTCTTGCTGCCTGCACAGTAGAAAAGCAAATGCTGAGTTAACAAGAATTCCCTCCTTCCCAAAACCAAATCAGATATAGTCTACTGAAAAAAAAACCTCCCAAATTTGCTGGCAATGTCCTCAGACTTTACTAGCTACTTTCTCCTCTCATTTTAACAAGTCACACCTCACAGGTTTCTCCTGTAGACACTCAGCTCTAGAAGTCTTAAAAATTGGATCAACCTGTCCCCAGAAGCCCAAATCTGCACTGTTCTGCCCTTTGAACCTCTCCACAAACAGTCCTAGCTGCTTTTTGTTTCTCACAGATTACTGACTCCCAAGGCTTACTCCCACGAGCACTGCCCTTCTCCTTCCACAGCTTCTCCCAAGCTTCATACAACCAACCGCCACCCCAGCATTTTACAGACTAAATTTCTGCCCTGTGAGCTGTTCTCCCCATCCTTTCCACTTGGGGAGGTGAGGTGATTGCAGTGTGGCTGTACAGCAGCACCCCTTCACCAACCAGATCTATTTTGCAGCAAATAAAGAATATGTCTCATATTAATAGAGCCAAAGCTCTCCACAAAAACTTTTTTTTTTCCTCCTCCCATAAATATCCCTCTTTTTTCAGCTTTCATTTCCGTGCTTCACAGACCTCATGTTTCTGGGCTGCTTGCTGTTTACCAGGCTGATATTGTCTGTGACTCTGACATTTGCCGGTTCAGCCGTTGACTCAGAGTGATGTATCATAGAATCACAGAATTGTCAGGGTTGGAAGAGACATTAAAGATCATCTAGTTCCAACCCCCCTGCCACGGGCAGGGACACCTCCCACTAGATCAGATTGCTCAGAACCCCATCCAGCCTGGCCTTAAAAACTTCCAGGGATGGAGGTCCCACCACCTCTCTGGGCAACCTGTTCCAGTGTCTCACCACCATCACGGTGAAGAACTTATTCCTAACATTCATTCTGAATTGACCCCTCTCTA